>JALGBA010002380.1:0-22718 GCA_023970755.1 Azemiops feae
TGGATAAATTCATCATACATTTATCAGTGCAAAGGAAAAGTAATTCAGTAAAGGAACAAAAGAGCATAGCCTGAGGGCATGCAAAGAGTGCCCTCCTGTGGTTATTTTGGCCATAGCGGCCAGAAAGGGACTACAAAGACCATCTATAGCACAGGGCATGTAAAGAGAGCCTACCTGTGGTTATTTTGGGCATAGCAGCCTGACAGGACTACAAAGACCATCTATAGCACAGGACATGAAAAGGGTGCCCTACTGTGATTATTTTATGTATAGCAGCCTGAAAGGGACTACAGCGACCATATATAACACAGGGCACGCAAAGACTGCGCTCCTGTGGTTGTTTTGGAATTGCAGCCACCCAAGGAAATAAACCTTACCCCAAAGAGGGCAAAAAAGTCAGGCTTTCCTAACATGTGTTGGTCACTGCGTTGGTCCTTTTGGGACAAAGTCATCAGAATGCGGCTAAACCTCGACCTAACTCTCCTCTAACTGCAAAATGGGTCAAAGGTCAGGCCGTAGTCTCTCCTTACCCAAAAGAGGGCAAAAGTCGGGCTTTCCCAAGAAATGAAAGAATATTTTTGTTATTTGGGGGGGCAAAGTCATCAGAATGCAGCCTTACGTCGACCTAACTGTTTCCTAACCGCAAAGTGGGTCAAAAGTCAGGCCGTAGTCTCTCCTTACCCATAGAGGGCAAAAATGTCAGGCTTTCCTAAGGTATGAAAGACTATGTTGGTTATTTGGGGGGCAAAGTCATCAGAATGACTTTATTATTATTATTACATTATTAGAAGCCTTGATATTAATCATAATAGAGCAATGGGAGGCCCAAGGGCTGCAGAACAGGCGCAGAAGAAGGAAACCTGCTTCAAAACACTTAAACAGAGTTAAAAGGCACTATGAGGCCTAAGTGCTAATGTATGGGCAGAAAGCAGTGCCTCAGTGGACAAAGGCAGGAATAGCAGCCACAACGAAATAGACCTTACCGAAAGAGGGCAAAACAAGCAAGGCTTTCCTAACATATCACAAACTGTGTTGGTCATTTTGGGGGCAAAGTCATCAGAATGCAGCCTTACGTCAACCTAACTCTTTTCTAACCCCAAAATGGGTCAAAAGTCAGGCCGTAGTCTTTCTTTACCCAAAAGAGGGCAGAAAAGTCAGGCTTTCCCAAGATATGAAAGACTATTTTTTTATTTTAGGGGCAAAGTCATCAGAATGCAGCCTTAGGTTCACCTTACTCTATTCTAACCCCAAAATGGGTCAAACCTAAGGCCCTATTCCTTCCTTACCCAAAAGAGGGCAAAAAAGTCCCTAAGGAGGCGGCTGGATGCCGGCAGGAGAGACTGATTGGGTCCAGCTGATTGGTGCTCCTGCCGGGAGCTGGAGGTGAACTGAAGAAAAGGGAGGGGGAGAGAGGAGAGGGGAAAAAAGAACGTGGGTTGGGTGGGGAAAGGGGAAAAAAGACACCAGCAAGGGAATCGCTTTAAACAAATGTAATTAGTTACCCCCTTTCATTCAGCTGTCTGTGGCTTTTACAAAGGTTCTTTGAAATTAAAAGAGGATTAATTAAAAGCTAAGCTTTTCGCCAATTGCCGGAACCTTCAGAAACCTTCCAGAAACAGATTTCCAACAGTGTGACACGTGACACGCCTGAGGCAGTTAAGAGAAAAAAACGGGACTTTCTACTTTCTTTATTTTCTTGCATTGCACTTGATTCTGTGTCCTTTAAGGGTACAGGGAATGGATGGGGGGTGTTTGTGTGCACGTGGAAGAGCTCAGAAGGCAAACCAGCTTAACTCAGGAGTCTAAAGGATTAGCAATTTAAGCCTGTGGACTTCCAACTCCCCGAATTGCCTCAACCAGCCATGAGGGCTGAGGAATCCTGGGAGTGAAGTCCACAAAGTCTTAAAAGTGCCAAGTTGAAGACCCCTGAACTAGCTGGTAGTGGTGCATATTAATAAACATGGATAAAATTATCATACATTTATCAGTGCAAAGGAAAAGTAATTCAGTAAAGGAACAAAAGAGCATAGCATGAGGGCATGCAAAGAGTGCCCTCCTGTGGCTATTTTGGCCATAGCGGCCAGAAAGGGACTACAAAGACCATCTATAGCACAGGGCTTGCAAACGGTGCCTTCCTGTGGTTATTTTGGCCATAGCGGCCTGACAGGGACTACAAAGACCATCTATAGCACAGGGCATGAAAAGGGTGCCCTACTGTGGTTATTTATGTATAGCAGCCTGAAAGGGACTACAGCGACCATATATAACACAGGGCACGCAAAGACTGCGCTCCTGTGGTTCTTTTGGAATAGCAGCCACCCAGAAATAAACCTACCCCAAAGTGGGCCAAAAAAGTCAGGCTTCTAAAATGCTGTTTGTCCTGCGTTGGTCATTTTGGGGGGACAGTCATCAGAATGCGGCATTACCTCGACCCTAACTTCCTCTAACCGCAAAATGGGTCAAAAGTCAGCAGTAGTCTCCCTACCAAAAGAGGGCAAAAAAGTCAGGCTTTCCCAAGAATGAAAGACTATGTTTGTTATTTGGGGGGGCAAAGTCATCAGAATGCAGCCTTACGTCGACCTAACTGTTTCCTAACCGCAAAGTGGGTCAAAAGTAAGGCCGTAGTCTCTCCTTACCCATAGAGGGCAAAAATGTCAGGCTTTCCTAAGGTATGAAAGACTATGTTGGTTATTTGGGGGGCAAAGTCATCAGAATGACTTTATTATTATTATTACATTATTAGAAGCCTTGATATTAATCATAACAGAGCAACGGGAGGCCCGAAGGCTGCAGAACAGGCACAGAAGAAGGAAACCTGCTTCAAAACACTTAAACCGAGTTAAAAAGGCCTATGATGGCCTAAGTGCTAATGCTATGGGACAGAAAGCAGTGCCCTCCAGTGGACAAGGCCGGAATAGCAGCACACAAGGAAATAAACCTTACCCCAAAGAGGGCAAAAAAAGTCAGGCTTTCCTAACATATCACAAACTGTGTGGCAATTTGGGGCAAAGTCATCAGAATGAGCATTACGTCGACTACTCTTTTCGAACCAAAATGGGTCCAAAAGTCAGGCCGCTATCTTTCTTTACCAAAAGGAGGGCAGAAAAGTCAGGCTTTCCCAAGATATATGAAAGACATTTTTGTTATTTTAGGGGCAAAGTCATCCAGAATCGCAGCCTTAGGTTCACCTTACTATATTCTGACCCAAGGGCAAACCTAAGGCCATAGTCTTTCCTTACCAAAAGATGGCAAAAAAGTCCCTAAGGAGGCGGCTGGATGCCGGCAGGAGAGAATGATTGGTCCAGCTGATGGTTGCTCCTGCCGGGAGCTGGAGGTGAACTGAAGAAAAGGGAGGGGGGAGAGAGGAGAGGGTATAAAAGAACGTGGTTTGGGTGGGGAAAGGGGAAAAAAGACACCAGGAAAGGTTTAATCGCTTTAAACAAATGTAATTAGTTTTACCCCCTTTAATTCAGTCTGTCTGTGGCTTTTACAAAGCTTTCTTTGAAAGTAAAGAGGCTTAATTAAAAGCTAAAGCTTTTTGCAATTGCCGGAACCTTCCAGAACCTTCCAGAACAGATTTGCAACATTGTGACACGTGACACGCCTGAGGCAGTTAAAGAGAAAAAAAACGGAGTTTCTGTTTCTTTATTTCCTTGCATTGCACTTGATTTCTGTGTCTTTAAGGGTACAGGGAAGGGATTGGGGGGTGTTTGTGTGCACGTGGAAGAGCTCAGAAGGGCAAACCAGCTAACTCAGGAGTCTACAGACTTAGCAACTTTAAGACCTGTGGACTTCAACTCCCAGAATTCCTCAACGAGCCATGAGGGCTGAGGAATCCTGGGAGTTGAAGTCCACAAGTCTTAAAAGTGCCAAGTTTGAAGACCCCTGAACTAGCTGGTAGTGGTGCATATTAATAAACATGGATAAATTGATCATACATTTATCAGTGCAAAGGAAAAGTAATTCAGTAAAGGAACAAAAGAGCAAGCATGAGGCATGCAAAAGGAGTTGCCTCCTGTGGTTAATTTTGGCCATAGCGGCCATAAGGGGACTCAAAGACCATCCGATAGCACAGGGCTTGCAAAGGTGCCTCCTGTGTATTTTTGGCCATAGTGGCCTGACAGGGACTACAAAGACCATCTATAGCACAGGGCATGAAAAGGGTGCCCTACTGTGGTTATTTTATGTATAGCAGCCTGAAAGGGACTACAGCGCCCATATATAACACCGGGCACGCAAAGACTGCGCTCCTGTGGTTGTTTTGGAATAGCAGCCACCCAAGGAAATAAACCTTACCCCAAAGAGGGCAAAAAAGTCAGGCTTTCCTAAAATGTGTTGGTCACTGCATTGGTCATTTTGGGGACAAAGTCATCAGAATGCGGCATTACCTCGACCTAACTCTCCTCTAACCGCAAAATGGGTCAAAAGTCAGGCCGTAGTCTCTCCTTACCCAAAAGAGGGCAAAAAAGGCAGGCTTTCCCAAGACATGAAAGACTATGTTTGTTATTTGGGGGGGAAAAGTCATCAGAATGCAGCCTTACGTAGACCTAAACTTGTTGCTAACCGCAAAGTTGGGTCAAAAGTCAGGCCGTAGTCTCTCCTAACCATGAGGGCAAAAATGTCGCTTTCCTAAGGTAATGAAAGAATATGTTGTATTTTTGGGGGGCAAAGTCCCTAGAATGACTTTATTATATTATTAAATTATTAGAAGCCTTGATATTAATCATAAATAGAGCACGGGAGCCCAAGGGCTGGCAGAACAGGCACAGAAGAAGGAAAAAACCTGCTCAAACATTAACCGAGTTAAAAAGGCCTATGATGGCCTAAGTGCTAATGCTATGGGACAGAAAGCAGTGCCCTCCAGTGGACAAGGCAGGAATAGCAGCCACACAAGGAAATAAACCTTACCCCAAAGAGGGCAAAAAAAGTCAGGCTTTCCTAACATATCACAAACTGTGTTGGTCATTTTGGGGGCAAAGTCATCAGAATGCAGCCTTACGTCGACCTAACTCTTTTCTAACCCCAAAATGGGTCAAAAGTCAGGCCGTAGTCTTTCTTTACCCAAAAGAGGGCAGAAAAGTCAGGCTTTCCCAAGATATGAAAGACTAATTTTGTTATTTTAGGGGCAAAGTCATCAGAATGCAGCCTTAGGTTCACCTTACTCTATTCTAACCCCAAAATGGGTCAAACCTAAGGCCCTAGTCTTTCCTTACCCAAAAGAGGGCAAAAAAGTCCCTAAAGAGGCGGCTGGATGCCGGCAGGAGAGGCTGATTGGGTCCAGCTGATTGGTGCTCCTGCCGGGAGCTGGAGGTGAACTGAAGAAAAGGGAGGGGGAGAGAGGAGAGGGTATAAAAGAACGTGGTTTGGGTGGGGAAAGGGGAAAAAAGACACCAGGAAAGGTTTAAACGCTTTAAACAAATGTAATTAGTTTTACCCCCTTTAATTCAGTCTGTCTGTGGCTTTTACAAAGTTTTTCTTGAAGTCAAGAGGCTTAATTACAAGCTAAAGCTTTCCGCAATTGCCGAGAACCTTCCAGAACCTTTCCATAACACGATTTGCAACATTGTTGCCCGTGAAACACGCCTGCGGCAGTTACGGAAAAAAAACGGAGTTTCTGTTTTCTTATATTTTTCTTGCATTGCACCTGATTTCTTTGTCTTTAGATACAGGAAGGGATTGGGGGGTGTTTTGTGAGCACGTGGAGAGCTCAGAAGGGCAAACCAGCTAACTCAGAGTCTAACGACGTAGCAACTTTAAGCCTTGTTGCTTCACTCCCAGAATTCCTCACAAACCAGCCTGATGGCCGAGATCCTGGGGCGTTGAAGTCCACAAGTCTTAAAAGTGCCAAGTTTGAAGGCACCTGAACTAGCTGGTAGTGGTGCATATTAATAAACATGGATAAATTTATCATACATTTATCAGTGCAAAGGAAAAGGAATTCAGTAAAGGAACAAAAGAGCATAGCATGAGGGCATGCAAAGAGTGCCCTCCTGTGGTTATTTTGGCCATAGCGGCCATAAAGCGACTACAAAGACCATCTATAGCACAGGGCTTGCAAACGGTGCCTCCCTGTGGTTATTTTGGCCATAGCGGCCTGACAGGGACTACAAAGACCATCTATAGCACAGGGCATGAAAAGGGTGTCCTACTGTGGTTATTTTATGTATAGCAGCCTGAAAGGGACTACAACGACCATATATAACACAGGGCACGCAAAGACTGCGCTCTTGTGGTTGTTTTGGAATAGCAGCCACCCAAGGAAATAAACCTTACCCCAAAGAGGGCAAAAAAGTCAGGCTTTCCTAAAATGTGTTGGTCACTGCGTTGGTCATTTTGGGGACAAAGTCATCAGAATGCGGAATTACCTCGACCTAACTCTCCTCTAAACCGCAAATGTGTCAAAAGTCAGGCCGTAAGTCTCTCCTTACCACAAAAGAGGGCAAAAAAGTCAGGCTTCCCAAGAAATGAAAGGCTAGTTTGTATTTGGGGGGGCAAAGTCATCAGAATGCAGCCCTTAACGTCGACTAACTGTTTTCCAACGCAAGTGGGTCAGAAGTCAGGCCGTCAATAGTCTCTCCTTACCCAGACAGAGGCCAAAATGTCAGGCTTTCCTAAGTATGAAACTATTTGTTTTTGGGGGGCAAAGTCATCAGAATGACTTTTTATTATTATTATTACATTTTTAAAGCCTGATATTAATCATAATAGAGCACGGAGGAACAAGGGCTGCAGAACAGGCACAGAAGAAGGAAGACCTGCTTCAAAACACTTAAACCGAGTAAAAAAGGCCTATGATGGCCTAAGTGCTAATGCGATGGGACAGAAAGCAGTGCCCTCCAGTGGACAAGGCAGGAATAGCAGCCACACAAGGAAATAAACCTTACCCCAAAGAGGGCAAAAAAGTCAGGCTTTCCTAACATATCACAAACTGTGTTGGTCATTTTGGGGGCAAAGTCATCAGAATGCAGCCTTACGTCGACCTAACTCTTTTCTAACCCCAAAATGGGTCAAAAGTCAGGCCGTAGTCTTTCTTTACCCAAAAGAGGGCAGAAAAGTCAGGCTGTCCCAAGCTATGAAAGACTATTTGTGTTATTTTAGGGGTAAGTCATCAGAATGCACGCCTCTAGTCACTACTCTATCTAACCCCAAAAATGGGTCAAACCTAAGGCCCTATTCCTTCCTTACCCAAAAGAGGGCAAAAAAGTCCCTAAGGAGGCGGCTGGATGCCGGCAGGAGAGACTGATTGGGTCCAGCTGATTGGTGCTCCTGCCGGGAGCTGGAGGTGAACTGAAGAAAAGGGAGGGGGAGAGAGGAGAGGGTAGAAAAGAACGTGGTTTGGGTGGGGAAAGGGGAAAAAAGACACCAGGAAAGGTTTAATCGCTTTAAACAAATGTAATTAGTTTTACCCCCTTTAATTCAGTCTGTCTGTGGCTTTTACAAAGTTTTCTTTGAAAGTAAACAGGCTTAATTAAAAGCTAAAGCTTTTCGCAATTGCCGGAACCTTCCAGAAACAGATTTCCAACATTGTGACACGTGACACGCCTGAGGCAGTTAAAGAGAAAAAAAACAGACTTTCTGTTTCTTTATTTTCTTGCATTGCACTTGATTTCTGTGTCTTTAAGGGTACAGGGAAGGAATTGGGGTGTGTTTGTGTGCACGTGGAAGAGCTCAGAAGGGCAAACCAGCTAACTCAGGAGTCTACAGACTTAGCAACTTTTAGACCTGTGGACTTCAACTCCCAGAATTCCTCAACCAGCCATGAGGGCTGAGGAATCTGGGAGTTGAAGTCCACAAGTCTTAAAAGTGCCAAGTTTGAAGACCCTTGAACTAGCTGGTAGTGGTGCATATTAATAAACATGGATAAATTCATCATACATTTATCAGTGCAAAGGAAAAGTAATTCAGTAAAGGAACAAAAGAGCATAGCCTGAGGGCATGCAAAGAGTGCCCTCCTGTGGTTAGTTTGGCCATAGCGGCCAGAAAGGGACTACAAAGACCATCTATAGCACAGGGCATGTAAAGAGAGCCTACCTGTGGTTATTTTGGGCATAGCGGCCTGACAGGACTACAAAGACCATCTATAGCACAGGGCATGAAAAGGGTGCCCTACTGTGATTATTTTATGTATAGCAGCCTGAAAGGGACTACAGCGACCATATATAACACAGGGCACGCAAAGACTGCGCTCCTGTGGTTGTTTTGGAATAGCAGCCACCCAAGGAAATAAACCTTACCCCAAAGAGGGCAAAAACGTCAGGCTTTCCTAACATGTGTTGGTCACTGCGTTGGTCATTTTGGGACAAAGTCATCAGAATGCGGCTAAACCTCGACCTAACTCTTCTCTAACTGCAAAATGGGTCAAAGGTCAGGCCGTAGTCTCTCCTTACCCAAAAGAGGGCAAAAAAGTCAGGCTCTCCCAAGACATGAAAGACTATGTTTGTTATTTGGGGGGGCAAAGTCATCAGAATGCAGCCTTACGTCGACCTAACTGTTTCCTACCCGCAAAGTGGGTCAAAAGTCAGGCCGTAGTCTCTCCTAACCCATAGAGGGCAAAAATGTCAGGCTTTCCTAAGGTATGAAAGACTATGTTGGTTATTTGGGGGGCAAAGTCATCAGAATGACTTATTATATTACGACATTCTTCAGAAGCCTTGATATAATCATAAAGGCAAACGGGAGGCCCAAGGGCTGCAGAACAGGCACAGAAGAAGGCAACTGCTTCAAAAAACACTTAAACAGAGTTAAAAAGGCCTATGTGGCCTAATTGCTACTGTATGGGACAGAAAGCAGTGCCTCAAGTGGAAAAGGCAGGAATAGCAGCCACACAAGGAAATAAACTTACCCAAAGAGGGCCAAAACAGTCAGGCTTCATAACATATCACAAAACTGTGGTTGGTCATTTGGCGGGCAAAGTCATCCCAGAATGCAGCCTCTTACGTCGACCTAACTATTTCTAACCCAAATGGGTCAAAAAGTCAGGCCGTAGTCTTTCTTTACCAAAAAGAGGGCAGAAAAGTAAGGCTTTCCCAAAGATAGAAAAGACTATTTGTTATTTTAGGGTAATAGTCATCAGAATGCAGCCTTAGGTTCACCTTACTCTATTCTAACCCCAAAATGGGTCAAACCTAAGGCCCTATTCCTTCCTTACCCAAAAGAGGGCAAAAAAGTCCCTAAGGAGGCGGCTGGATGCCGGCAGGAGAGACTGATTGGGTCCAGCTGATTGGTGCTCCTGCCATGAGCTGGAGGTGAACTGAAGAAAAGGGAGGGGGAGAGAGGAGAGGGTAAAAAAGAACGTGGTTTGGGTGGGGAAAGGGAAAAAAGACACCAGGAAAGGTTTAATCGCTTTAAACAAATGTAATTAGTTTTACCCCCTTTAATTCAGTCTGTCTGTGGCTTTTACAAAGTTTTCTTTGAAAGTAAACAGGCTTAATTAAAAGCTAAAGCTTGTCGCAATTGCCGGAACCTTCCAGAACAGATTTCCAACATTGTGACACGTGACACGCCTGAGGCAGTTAAAGAGAAAAAAACAGACTTTCTGTTTCTTTATTTTCTTGCATTGCACTTGATTTCTGTGTCTTTAAGGGTACAGGGAAGGGATTGGGGGGTGTTTGTGTGAACGTGGAAGAGCTCAGAAGGGCAAACCAGCTAACTCAGGAGTCTACAGACTTAGCAACTTTAAGACCTGTGGAACTTTCAACGTTCACAGAATTCCTCAAACCAGCCATGAGGCGAGGCATACTGGGAGTTGAAGTCCACAAGTCTTAAAAGTGCCAAGTTTGAAGGACCCCTGAACCAGCGGTAGTGGTGCCTCTTAAGAAACATGGATAAATTCATCATTACATTATTACCAGTGCCAAAGGAAAAGTAATTCAGTAAAAGGAACAAAAGAGCATAGCGAGGGCAATGCAAAAGAGTGCCTTCCTCTGGTTATTTTGGCCATAGCGGCCTGACAGGGACTACAAAGACCAGCTATAGCACAGGGCATGTAAAGAGAGCCTACCTGTGGTTATTTTGGGCATAGCGGCCTGACAGGACTACAAAGACCATCTATAGCACAGGGCATGAAAAGGGTGCCCTACTGTGATTATTTTATGTATAGCAGCCTGAAAGGGACTACAGCGACCATATATAACACAGGGCACGCAAAGACTGCGCTCCTGTGGTTGTTTTGGAATAGCAGCCACCCAAGGCAATAAACCTTACCCCAAAGAGGGCAAAAAAGTCAGGCCTTCCTCCTAAATGTGTTGGTGACCCTGCGTTGGTCATTTGGGGACAAAGTCTCAGAATGCCGCATTACCGTCGACCTAATCTCCTCTAAAACCGTAAGAAGGGGCAAAAGTCAGGCCGTATCTCTCCTTTAACCAAAGAGGCAAAAAAGTCAGGTCTTCCCAGACTGAAAGACTATGGTTTGTTATTTGTGGGGGCAAAGTCATCAGAATGCAGCCTTGCGTCGACCTTTTACTAACGCAAGTTGGGTCCAAAATCAGGCCGTAGTCCTCTCCTTACCTAAGGGCAAAAATGTCATCTTTCCTTAAGGTATGACAGACTATGTTGTTATTTGGGGGCAAAGTCTCAGAATGAATTTATTATATTATTATATTATTAGAAGCCCGATAGTTAATCATAATAGAGCAACGGGAGGCCCAAGGGCTGCAGAACAGGCACAGAAGAAGGAAACCTGCTTCAAAACACTTAAACCGAGTTAAAAAGGCCTATGATGTCCTAAGTGCTAATGCTATGGGACAGAAAGCAGTGCCCTCCAGTGGACAAGGCAGGAATAGCAGCCACACAAGGAAATAAACCTAACCCCAAAGAGGGCAAAACAGTCAGGCTTTCCTAACATATCACAAACTGTGTTGGTCATTTCGGGGGCAAAGTCATCAGAATGCAGCCTTACGTCGACCTAACTCTTTTCTAACCCCAAAATGGGTCAAAAGTCAGGCCGTAGTCTTTCTTTACCCAAAAGAGGGCAGAAAAGTCTGGCTTTCCCAAGATATGAAAGACTATTTTTGTTATTTTAGGGGCAAAGTCATCAGAATGCAGCCTTAGGTTCACCTTACTCTATTCTAACCCCAAAATGGGTCAAACCTAAGGCCCTAGTCTTTCCTTAACCAAAAGAGGGCAAAAAAGTCCCTAAGGGGGCGGCTGGATGCCGGCAGGAGAGACTGATTGGGTCCAGCTGATTGGTGCTCCTGCCGGGAGCTGGAGGTGAACTGAAGAAAAGGGAGGGGGGAGAGAGGAGAGGGTATAAAAGAACGTGGTTTGGGTGGGGAAAGGGGAAAAAAGACACCAGGAAAGGTTTAAACGCTTTAAACAAATGTAATTAGTTTTACCCCCTTTAATTCAGTCTGTCTGTGGCTTTTACAAAGTTTTCTTGAAAGTAACAGGCTAATTAAAAGCTAAAAGCTTTTGCAATTGCCGAACCTTCCAACCTTCTCCAAACAGATTTTGCGAACATTGTGACACTTACACGCCTGAGGAGCAGTAAAGAGAAAAAAAAACGGAGTTTCTGTTTCTTTATTTTCTTGCATTGCACTTGATTTAGTGTGTCTTTAAGGGTACAGGAAGGGATTGGGTGGTGTTTGTGTGCATGTGGAAGAGCTCAGAAGGGCAAACCAGCTAACTCAGGAGTCTACAGACTTAGCAACTTTAAGACCTGTGGACTTCAACTCCCATAATTCCTCAACCAGCCATGAGGGCTGAGGAATCCTGGAGTTGAAGTCCACAAGTCTTAAAAGTGCCAAGTTTGAAGACCCCTGAACTAGCTGGTAGTGGTGCATATTAATAAACATGGATAAATTTATCATACATTTATCAGTGCAAAGGAAAAGGAATTCAGTAAAGGAACAAAAGAGCATAGCATGAGGGCATGCAAAGATTGCCCTCCTGTGGTTATTTTGGCCATAGCGGCCATAAAGGGACTACAAAGACAATCTATAGCACAGGGCTTGCAAACGGTGCCTTCCTGTAGTTATTTTGGCCATAGCGGCCTGACAGGGACTACAAAGACCATCTATAGCACAGGGCATGAAAAGGGTGCCCTACTGTGGTTATTTTATGTATAGCATCCTGAAAAGGACTACAGCGACCATATATAACACAGGGCGCGCAAAGACTGCGCTCCTGTGGTTCTTTTGGAATAGCAGCCACCCAAGGAAATAAACCTTACCTCAAAGAGGGCAAAAAAGTCAGGCTTTCCTAAAATGTGTTGGTCACTGCGTTGGTCATTTTGGGGACAAAGTCATCAGAATGCGGCATTACCTCGACCTAACTCTCCTCTAACCGCAAAATGGTTCAAAAGTCAGGCCGTAGTCTCTCCTTACCCAAAAGAGGGAAAAAAAGTCAGGCTTTCCCAAGACGTGAAAGACTATGTTTGTTATTTGGGGGGGCAAAGTCATCAGAATGCAGCCTTACGTCGACCTAACTGTTTCCTAACCGCAAAGTGGGTCAAAGGTCAGGCCGTAGTCTCTCCTTACCCATAGAGGGCAAAAATGTCAGGCTTTCCTAAGGCATGAAAGACTATGTTGGTTATTTGGGGGGAAAAGTCATCAGAATGACTTTATTATTATTATTACATTATTAGAAGCCTTGATATTAATCATAATAAAGCAACGGGAGGCCCAAGGGCTGCAGAACAGGCACAGAAGAAGGAAACCTGCTTCAAAACACTTAAACGAGTTCAAAGGCCTTATGATGGCCTAAGTTGCTAATGCTATAGGGAAGAAAGCAGTGCCCTCCAGTGGACAAGCAGGATAGCAGCCACACAAGGAAATAAACCTTACCCAAAGAGGGCCACAAAAGTCAGGCTTTCCTAACATATCACAAATCTGTGTTGGTCATTTTGGGGAAAGTCATCAGAATGACAGCCTTACGTCGATCCACTAACTCGTTTCTAACCCCAAAATGGGTCAAAAGTCAGGCCGTAGTCTTTCTTTACCCAAAAGAGGGCAGAAAAGTCAGGCTTTACCAAGATATGAAAGACTATTTTTGTTATTTTAGGGGCAAAGTCATCAGAAAGCAGCCTTAGGTTCACCTTACTCTATTCTAACCCCAAAATGGGTCAAACCTAAGGCCCTAGTCTTTCCTTACCCAAAAGAGGGCAAAAAAGTCCCTAAGGAGGCGGCTGGATGCCGGCAGGAGAGACTGATTGGGTCCAGCTGATTGGTGCTCCTGCCGGGAGCTGGAGGTGAACTGAAGAAAAGGGAGGGGGGAGAGAGGAGAGGGTATAAAAGAACGGGGTTTGGGTGGGGAAAGGGGGAAAAAGACACCAGGAAAGGTTTAAAACGACTTTAAACAATGTAATAGTTTTGCCCCTTTAATTCAGTCTGTCTGTGCTATTTACAAAGTTTTCTGTTTGAAAGTAAACAGGCTTAATTAAAAGCTAAAGCTTTTCGCAATTGTGGAACCTTCCAGAAACCTTCCAGAACAGATTTGCAACATTGTGACACATGACACGCCTGAGGCAGTTAAAGAGAAAAAAAACGGAGTTTCTGTTTCTTTATTTTCTTGCATTGCACTTGATTTCTGTGTCTTTAAGGGTACAGGGAAGGGATTGGGGGGTGTTTGTGTGCACGTGGAAGAGCTCAGAAGGGCAAACCAGCTAACTCAGGAGTCTACAGACGTAGCAACTTTAAGACCTGTGGACTTCAACTCCCAGAATTCCTCAACCAGCCATGAGGGCTGAGGAATCCTGGGAGTTGAAGTCCACAAGTCTTAAAAGTGCCAAGTTTGAAGGCCCCTGAACTAGCTGGTAGTGGTGCATATTAATAAACATGGATAAATTTATCATACATTTATCAGTGCAAAGGAAAAGTAATTCAGTAAAGGAACAAAAGAGCATAGCATGAGGGAATGCAAAGAGTGCCCTCCTGTGGTTATTTTGGCCATAGCGGCCAGAAAGGGACTACAAAGACCATCTCTAGCACAGGGCTTGCTAATGGTGCCTTCCTGTGGTTATTTTGGCCATAGCGGCCTGACAGGGACTACAAAGGCCATCTATAGCACAGGGCATGAAAAGGGTGCCCTACTGTGGTTATTTTATGTATAGCAGCCTGAAAGGGACTACAGGACCATCTATAAACACAGGGCACGCAAAGACTGCGCTCCTGTGGTGTTTGGCAATAGAAGCCATCCAAGAAAAAACCTAACCCCAAAGAGGCAAAAAAGTCAGGCTTTCCTATAAAATGTGTGGTCCCTGTTTTGGTCATTGTGGGGACAAAGTCATCAGAATGCGGCTATTACCTCGGACATAACTCTCTCTAACCGCAAAATGGGTCAAAAAGTCAGGCCGTAGTCTCTCCCTACCCAAAAGAGGGCCAAAAAATCAGGCTTTCCCAAGACCAGAAAGACTATGTTTGTTATTGGGGGGACAAAGTCATTAGAATGCAGCCTTAAGTCGAACCTAAACTGTTTCCTAACCGACAAACGTGGTCAAAAGTCAGGCCGTAGTCTCTCCTTACCCATAGAGGGCAAAACTGTCAGGCTTTCCTAAGGTATGAAAGACTATGTTGGTTATTTGGGGGGCAAAGTCATCAGAATGACTTTATTATTATTATTACATTATTAGAAGCCTTGATATTAATCATTATAGATTAACGGGAGGCCCAAGGGCTGCAGAACAGGCACAGAAGAAGGAAACCTGCTTCAAAACAGTTAAACCGAGTTAAAAAGGCCTATGATGGCCTAAGTGCTAATGCTATGGGACAGAAAGCAGTGCCCTCCAGTGTACAAGGCAGGAATAGCAGCCACACAAGGAAATAAACCTTACCCCAAAGAGGGCAAAACAGTCAGGCTTTCCTAACATATCACAAACTGTGTTGGTCATTTTGGGGGCAAAGTCATCAGAATGCAGCCTTACGTCGACCTAACTCTTTTCTAACCCCAAAATGGGTCAAAAGTCAGGCCGTAGTCTTTCTTTACCCAAAAGAGGGCAGAAAAGTCAGGCTTTCCCAAGATATGAAAGACTATTTTTGTTATTTTAGGGGCAAAGTCATCAGAATGCAGCCTTAGGTTCACCTTACTCTATTCTAACCCCAAAATGGGTCAAACCTAAGGCCCTATTCTTTCCTTACCCAAAAGAGGGCAAAAAAGTCCCTAAGGAGGCGGCTGGATGCCGGCAGGAGAGACTGATTGGGTCCAGCTGATTGGTGCTCTTGCCGGGAGCTGGAGGTGAACTAAAGAAAAGGGAGGGGGGAGAGAGGAGAGGGTATAAAAGAACGTGGTTTGGGTGGGGAAAGGGGAAAAAAGACACCAGGAAAGGTTTAATCGCTTTAAACAAATGTAATTCGTTTTACCCCCTTTAATTCAGTCTGTCTGTGGCTTTTACAAAGTTTTCTTTGAAAGTAAAGAGGCTTAATTAAAAGCTAAAGCTTTTCGCAATTGCCGGAACCTTCCGGAACCTTCCAGAACAGATTTGCAACATTGTGACACGTGACACGCCTGAGGAAGTTAAAGAGAAAAAAAACGGAGTTTCTGTTTCTTTATTTTCTTGCATTGCAACTTGATTTCTGTGTTTAAGGGACAGGAAGGGATGGGGGTGTGTTGTGTGCACGTGGAAGAGCTCCGCAGGGCAAACCAGTACTCAGGAGTACACAGACTTAGCCAACTTTAAGACTGTGGACCTCAACTACCAGAATTCCTCAAAACAGCATTGAGGGATGAGAAATTGGGAAGTTGAAGTCCCACAAGTCATTAAAGTGCCAAGTTTGAAGACACCTTGAACTAGCTGTTTTTGCTGGTAGTGGGCATGATTAATAAAACATGGATAAATTCATCATACATTATCAGTGCAAAGAAAAGTAATCAGTAAAGAACAAAAGAGCATAGCCTGAGGGCATGCAAAGAGTGCCCTCCTGTGGTTATTTTGGCCATAGCGGCCAGAAAGGGACTACAAAGACCATCTATAGCACAGGGCTTGCAAACGGTGCCTTCCTGTGGTTATTTTGGCCAAAGCGGCCTGACAGGGACTACAAAGACCATCTATAGCACAGGGCATGAAAAGGGTGCCCTACTGTGATTATTTTATTTATAGCAGCCTGAAAGGGACTACAGCGACCATATATAACACAGGGCACGCAAAGACTGCGCTCCTGTGGTTGTTTTGGAATAGCAGCCACCCAAGGAAATAAACCTTACCCCAAAGAGGGCAGAAAAGTCAGGCTTTCCTAACATGTGTTGGTCACTGCATTGGTCATTTTGGGACAAAGTCATCAGAATGCGGCTAAACCTCGACCTAACTCTCCTTTAACTGCAAAATGGGTCAAAAGACAGGCCGTAGTCTCTCCTTACCCAAAAGAGGGCAAAAAAGTCAGGCTTTCCCAAGACATGAAAGACTATGTTTGTTATTTGGGGGGGCAAAGTCATCAGAATGCAGCCTTACGTCGACCTAACTGTTTCCTAACCGCAAAGTGGGTCAAAATTCAGGCCGTAGTCTTTCTTTACCCAAAAGAGGGCAGAAAAGTCAGGCTTTCCCAAGATATGAAAGACTATTTTTGTTATTTTAGGGGTAAGTCATCAGAATGCAGCCTTAGGTTCACCTTACTCTATTCTAACCCCAAAATGGGTCAAACCTAAGGCCCTATTCTTTCCTTACCCAAAAGAGGGCAAAAAAGTCCCTAAGGAGGTGGCTGGATGCCGGCAGGAGAGACTGATTGGGTCCAGCTGATTGGTGCTCCTGCCGGGAGCTGGAGGTGAACTGAAGAAAAGGGAGGGGGGAGAGAGGAGAGGGTATAAAAGAACGTGGTTTGGGTGGGGAAAGGGAAAAAAAGACACCAGGAAAGGTTTAAATGCTTTAAACAAATGTAATTAGTTTTACCCCCTTTAATTCAGTCTGTCTGTGGCTTTTACAAAGTTTTCTTTGAAAGTAAACAGGCTTAATTAAAAGCTAAAGCTTTTCGCAATTGCCGGAACCTTCCAGAAACAGATTTCCAACATTGTGACACGTGACACGCCTGAGGCAGTTAAAGAGAAAAAAAACAGACTTTCTGTTTCTTTATTTTCTTGCATTGCACTTGATTTCTGTGTCTTTAAGGGTACAGGGAAGGAATTGGGGTGTGTTTGTGTGCACGTGGAAGAGCTCAGAAGGGCAAACCAGCTAACTCAGGAGTCTACAGACTTAGCAACTTTAAGACCTGGGGACTTCAACTCCCAGAATTCCTCAACCAGCCATGAGGGCTGAGGAATCCTGGGAGTTGAAGTCCACAAGTCTTAAAAGTGCCAAGTTTGAAGACCCCTGAACTAGCTGGTAGTGGTGCATATTAATAAACATGGATAAATTCATCATACATTTATCAGTGCAAAGGAAAAGTAATTCAGTAAAGGAACAAAAGAGCATAGCCTGAGGGCATGCAAAGAGTGCCCTCCTGTGGTTATTTTGGCCATAGCGGCCAGAAAGGGACTACAAAGACCATCTATAGCACAAGGCTTGCAAACGGTGCCTTCCTGTGGTTATTTTGGCCATAGCGGCCTGACAGGGACTACAAAGACCATCTATAGCACAGGGCATAAAAAGGGTGCCCTACTGTGATTATTTTATGTATAGCAGCCTGAAAGGGACTACAGCGACCATATATAACACAGGGCACGCAAGGACTGCGCTCCTGTGGTTGTTTTGGAATAGCAGCCACCCAAGGAAATAAACCTTACCCCAAAGAGGGCAAAAACGTCAGGCTTTCCTAACATGTGTTGGTCACTGCGTTGGTCATTTTGGGACAAAGTCATCAGAATGCGGCTAAACCTCGACCTAACTCTCCTCTAACTGCAAAATGGGTCAAAAGTCAGGCCGTAGTCTCTCCTTACCCAAAAGAGGGCAAAAAAGTCAGGCTTTCCCAAGACATGAAAGACTATGTTTGTTATTTGGGGGGGGCAAAGTCATCAGAATGCAGCCTTACATCGACCTAACTGTTTCCTAACCGCAAAGTGGGTCAAAAGTCAGGCCGTAGTCTCTCCTTACCCATGGAGGGCAAAAATGTCAGGCTTTCCTAAGGTATGAAAGACTATGTTGGTTATTTGGGGGGCAAAGTCATCAGAATGACTTTATTATTATTATTACATTATTAGAAGCCTTGATATTAATCATAATAGAGCAACGGGAGGCCCAAGGGCTGCAGAATAGGCACAGAAGAAGGAAACCTGCTTCAAAACACTTAAACCGAGTTAAAAAGGCCTATGATGGCCTAACTGCTAATGCTATGGGACAGAAAACAGTGCCCTCCAGTGGACAAGGCAGGAATAGCAGCCACACAAGGAAATAAACCTTACCCCAAAGAGGACAAAAAAGTCAGGCTTTCCTAACATATCACAAACTGTGTTGGTCCTTTTGGGGGCAAGTCATCAGAATGCAGGCTTTACGTCGACCTACACTCTTTTCTAACCCCAAAATGTCAAAAGTCAGGCCGTCGTCTTTCTTTACCCAAAAGAGGGCAGAAAACAGGCTTTCCCAAGATATGAAAGACTATGTTTGTTATTTTAGGGGCAAAGTCATCAGAATGCAGCCTTAGGTTCACCTTACTCTATTCTAACCCCAAAATGGGTCAAACCTAAGGCCCTAGTCTTTCCTTACCCAAAAGAGGGCAAAAAAGTCCCTAAGGAGGTGGCTGGATGCCGGCAGGAGAGACTGATTGGGTCCAGCTGATTGGTGCTCCTGCCGGGAGCTGGAGGTGAACTGAAGAAAAGGGAGGGGGAGAGAGGAGAGGGTAAAAAAGAACGTGGTTTGGGTGGGGAAAGGGGAAAAAAGACACCAGGCAAGGTTTAATCGCTTTAAACAAATGTAATTAGTTTTACCCCCTTTAATTCAGTCTGTCTGTGGCTTTTACAAAGTTTTCTTTGAAAGTAAACAGGCTTAATTAAAAGCTAAAGCTTTTCGCAATTGCTGGAACCTTCCAGAACAGATTTCCAACATTGTGACACGTGACACGCCTGAGGCAGTTAAAGAGAAAAAAAAACAGACTTTCTGTTTCTTTATTTTCTTGCATTGCACTTGATTTCTGTGTCTTTAATGGTACAGGTAAGGGATTGGGGGGTGTTTGTGTGCACGTGGAAGAGCTCAGAAGGGCAAACCAGCTAACTCAGGAGTCTACAGACTTAGCAACTTTAAGACCTGTGGACTTCAACTCCCAGAATTCCTCAACCAGCCATGAGGGCTGAGGAATCCTGGGAGTTGAAGTCCACAAGTCTTAAAAGTGCCAGGTTTGAAGACCCCTGAACTAGCTGGTAGTGGTGCATATTAATAAACATGGATAAATTCATCATACATTTATCAGTGCAAAGAAAAGTAATTCAGTAAAGGAACAAAAGAGCATAGCCTGAGGGCATGCAAAGAGTGCCCTCCTGTGGTTATTTTGGCCATAGCGGCCAGAAAGGGACTACAAAGACCATCTATAGCACAGGGCATGGAAAGAGAGCCTACCTGTGGTTATTTTGGGCATAGCGGCCTGACAGGACTACAAAGACCATCTATAGCACAGGGCATGAAAAGGGTGCCCTACTGTGATTATTTTATGTATCGCAGCCTGAAAGGGACTACAGCGACCATATATAACACATGGCACGCAGAGACTGCGCTCCTGTGGTTGTTTTGGAATAGCAGCCACCCAAGGAAATAAACCTTACCCCAAAGAGGGCAAAAAAGTCAGGCTTTCCTAACATGTGTTGGTCACTGCGTTGGTCATTTTGGGACAAAGTCATCAGAATGCGGCTAAACCTCGACCTAACTCTCCTCTAACTGCAAAATGGGTCAAAAGTCAGTCCGTAGTCTCTCCTTACCCAAAAGAGGGCAAAAAAGTCAGGCTTTCCCAAGACATGAAAGACTATGTTTGTTATTTGGGGGGGCAAAGTCATCAGAATGCAGCCTTACGTTGACCTAACTGTTTCCTAACCGCAAAGTGGGTCAAAAGTCAGGCCGTAATCTCTCCTTACCCATAGAGGGCAAAAATGTCAGGCTTTCCTAAGGTATGAAAGACTATGTTGGTTATTTGGGGGGCAAAGTCATCAGAATGACTTTATTATTATTATTACATTATTAGAAGCCTTGATATTAATCATAATAGAGCAACGGGAGGCCCAAGGGCTGCAGAACAGGCACAGAAGAAGGAAACCTGCTTCAAAACACTTAAACCGAGTTAAAAGGCCTATATTGCTAGTGCGATGCTATGGGACAGAAAGCAGTGCCCTCCAGTGGACAAGCAGGATATCAGCACACAGAAATAAACCTTACCCCAAAAGGGCAAAACCTTCAGGCTTCCTAACATATCACACACTGTGTGGTCATTTTGGGGGCAAAGTCATCAGAATGCAGCCTTAACGTCGCCTAAGTCTTTTCTAACCCAAAATGGTCAAAGTCGGCCGTAGTCTTTCTTTACCCCAAAAGCGGGCAGAAAAGTCAGGCTTTCCCAAGATATGAAAGACTATTTTTGTTATGTTAGGGGTAAAGTCATCAGAATGCAGCCTTAGGTTCACCTTACTCTATTCTAACCCCAAAATGGGTCAAACCTAAGGCCCTATTCCTTCCTTACCCAAAAGAGGGCAAAAAAGTCCCTAAGGAGGCGGCTGGATGCCGGCAGGAGAGACTGATTGGGTCCAGCTGATTGGTGCTCCTGCCGGGAGCTGGAGGTGAACTGAAGAAAAGGGAGGGGGAGAGAGGAGAGGGTAAAAAAGAACGTGGTTTGGGTGGGGAAAGGGGAAAAAAGACACCAGGAAAGGTTTAATCGCTTTAAACAAATGTAATTAGTTTTACCCCCTTTAATTCAGTCTGTCTGTGGCTTTTACAAAGTTTTCTTTGAAAGTAAACAGGCTTAATTAAAAGCTAAAGCTTGTCGCAATTGCCGGAACCTTCCAGAACAGATTTCCAACATTGTGACACGTGACACGCCTGAGGCAGTTAAAGAGAAAAAAAACAGACTTTCTGTTTCTTTATTTTCTTGCATTGCACTTGATTTCTGTGTCTTTAAGGGTACAGGGAAGGGATTGGGGGGTGTTTGTGTGCACGTGGAAGAGCTCAGAAGGGCAAACCAGCTAACTCAGGAGTCTACAGACTTAGCAACTTTAAGACCTGTGGACTTCAACTCCCAGAATTCCTCAACCAGCCATGAGGGCTGAGGAATCCTGGGAGTTGAAGTCCACAAGTCTTAAAAGTGCCAAGTTTGAAGACCCCTGTACTAGCTGGTAGTGGTGCATATTAATAAACATGGATAAATTCATCATACATTTATCAGTGCAAAGGAAAAGTAATTCAGTAAAGGAACAAAGGAGCATTGCCTGAGGGCATGCAAAGAGTGCCCTCCTGTGGTTATTTTGGCCATAGCGGCCAGAAAGGGACTACAAAGACCATCTATAGCACAGGGCTTGCAAACGTTGCCTTCCTGTGGTTATTTTGGCCATAGCGGCCTGACAGGGACTACAAAGACCATCTATAGCACAGGGCATGTAAAAGGGTGCCTACTGTGATTATTTTATTATACACCTTAAAGGGGACTACAGAACAGCGACCATATATAATCACAGGGCACTGCAAAGACTGGCGCTCCTGTGGTTGTGTTGGAATAGCAGCCACCCAAGGAAATAAACCTTACCCCAAAGAGGGCAAAAACGTCAGGCTTTCCTAACATGTGTTGGTCACTGCGTTGGTCATTTTGGGACAAAGTCATCAGAATGCGGCTAAACCTCGACCTAACTCTCCTCTAACTGCAAAATGGGTCAAAAGTCAGGCCGTAGTCTCTCCTTACCCAAAAGAGGGCAAAAAAGTCAGGCTTTCCCAAGACATGAAAGACTATGTTTGTTATTTGGGGGGGGCAAAGTCATCAGAATGCAGCCTTATGTCGACCTAACTGTTTCCTAACCGCAAAGTGGGTCAAAAGTCAGGCCGTAGTCTCTCCTTACCCATAGAGGGCAAAAATGTCAGGCTTTCCTAAGGTATGAAAGACTATGTTGGTTATTTTGGGGGCAAAGTCATCAGAATGACTTTATTATTATTATTACATTATTAGAAGCCTTGATATTAATCATAATAGAGCAACGGGAGGCCCAAGGGCTGCAGAACAGGCACAGAAGAAGGAAACCTGCTTCAAAACACTTAAACCGAGTAAAAAAAGCCTAAGATGGACTAAGTGCTAATGCTATGGGACAGAAAGCAGTGCCCTCCAGTGGACAAGGCAGGAATAGCAGCCACACAAGGAAATAAACCTTACCCCAAAGAGGGCAAAAAAGTAATGGATTCTTTCCTAACATATCACAAACTGTGGTTGGTCATTTGGGGGAAAGTTCATAAGAATGCAGCCTTACTTCGACTAACTCTTTTCTAACCCCAAAATGGGTTCAAAGTCAGGGCCGTAGTCTTTCTTTAACCCAAGAGGGCAAAAATCAGGTTTCCCAAGATATGAAGACTATTTTTGTTATTTTAGGGGCAAAGTCATCAGAATGCAGCCTTAGGTTCACCTTACTCTATTCTAAACCCAAAATGGGTCAAACCTAAGGCCCTAGTCTTTCCTTAACCAAAAGAGGGCAAAAAAGTCCCTAAGGAGGCGGCTGGATGCCGGCAGGAGAGACTGATTGGGTCCAGCTGATTGGTGCTCCTGCCGGGAGCTGGAGGTGAACTGAAGAAAAGGGAGGGGGGAGAGAGGAGAGGGTATAAAAGAACGTGGTTTGGGTGGGGAAAGGGGAAAAAAGACACCAGGAAAGGTTTAAACGCTTTAAACAAATGTAAGTAGTTTTACCCCCTTTAATTC
>JALGBA010002381.1:0-95592 GCA_023970755.1 Azemiops feae
CCTTTCCTCCTCGGACCGGCCGGCCAGGTAGGCATCTCGGGCGGAGGAGGGGGCGGCAAAGGCTCCTTGCCAAGGGTGGGGGGTCGCCACCCCCCCACCTACTTGCCCCCCCTGGAGGCGGCCTCCCCACCGCGGAGCCCCCCCCCGGAGATGCCTGTTGGAGAGCTCCGATGGAGGAGCCTGCAGGAGATCTGAAGCGGCGCCCCCCACCCACCCAAAAAAAGCCTCAAGGGGCGCCTGTTCCTCCCGCTATCCCCCTCCCTTCCTCCTAAGGGGCCGGCCAGGTAAGCGCCCCCCCCTTTCCTCCTAGGCATCTCTGGCGGAGGAGCGGAAGGAAAAGGCTCCTTGCAAAAGGGGAGGGGGCGCTGCCTTCCCATCTACTTGCCCCCCCCACCTATTTGCCCACCCTGGGGGCGGCCTCCCCACCCCGAAGCCCCCCCCCTCACCCGGAGCCTGCAGGACATCGGAAGGGTCGCCCCCACACCCCCCCAAAAAAAATAGCCGCCGGCGAAGCAGCCCACTTCGAGGGGGCGCCTGATCCTCCCGCTTTTCCCCCCACACACAAAGGGTCCACTCGCCCTTCGTAACCTCAGTGACACCCTCCCCCCCGTGTGTGAGCCAAGGTGGTCGTATCTCGGAGGGCTTGGGGAGAAGAAGGGTGGGGGGGTCTCTCGGACTGGGCTGGCGGGGTTAGCTCTATTCTGATTGCTTTTGATTGATGGATGGATGGATGGATGGATGGATGGATGGATGGATGGATGGATGGAAATGGTCCAGGGCAAGGGTAGGCAACCGTGGCCCTTTCGTGACTTGGGGACTTCAAGACCCAGAATTCCTGAACCAGCCATGCTGGCTCAGGAATTCTGGGAGTTGAAGTCCACAAGTCATAAAGGGGCCAGGTTTGAAGACGCCCTTGTGTAAGGGTGTCCTGCTGGAGCAGGGGGTTGGACTAGGTGACCTTCCAGATCCCTCCCAACTCTGTTACTCTATGATTCTGTAAGGGTGTTCTGCTGGAGCAGGGGGTTGGACTAGTTGACCTTCCAGATCCCTTCCAACTCTGTTATTCTATGATTCTGTAAGGGTGTCCTGCTGGAGCAAGGGGTTGGACTAGTTGACCTTCCAGATCCCTTCCAATTCTGTTATTCTATGATTCTGTAAGGGTGTCCTGCTGGAGCAGGGGGTTGGACTAGATGACCTTCCAGATCCCTCCCAACTCTGTTACTCTATGATTCTGTAAGGGTGTTCTGCTGGAGCAGGGGGTTGGACTAGTTGACCTTCCACAAGATCATTAAGCGAATCCAGCTTCCCCCATGGATTTTGCTTGCCGGAAGGTTGCAAAAGGAGATCACGTGACCCCGGGACGTTGCGACCGTCACAAATGTGAGCCACTTGCCAAGCGCCTGAATTTTGCTCACGCGACTATGGAGATGCTGAATGGTCGTAAGTGTGAAAAACGGTCATAAGTCCCTTTTTTCCGTGCCGTGGGAATTTCGAACGGCCGCTAAACGAACGTTTGTAGATCGAGGCGTATCGGTGATGTGGGTATCACAGTTTAATCCCGAAATACAAATATTCTCGTCTCGCTGATGTTCCGACTTTCCAGCCAAACATCCCGGGTTTTGTGGGGGTCCAGGTAGGGAAAAGATGGGGACCCTCTCCTCTGTTCTGAGTGGAGGAGGGGTCTTCATTCTCCTTCATTTATGCCATCTCTCCTGCCCCGGACAGGATTCATTAATGTGACCCTTTTTGGTCAGAGAGGAGAGACGGGACACCTGGCCGCTACGAGAAGATGGAGACCCCTTGGGCAAGACCCAAACTTGCCAATCCAGGTGAGATTATCTTTCGGGGGGGGCCTCGGAATTGGGGTGATCCAGATGAGGAAGGGTACACAGGAGCTGGTGGGGAGGGGAGAGCATCTGACAAACTCTTTGAAAGGCAAACGCACGACCGGGTTGGAAGCCCCTCCTGGCTGGATTGCAAATTGTTAGCCTCACCCATCCTGGACTTACAGCCACGATTGAGCCCGACATTTACCTTGCTATGGGAAGCATTGAGTTTTGCCCCTTTTTAACGACCTTCCTTACCACCGTTGCTAAGCGAATCCCCGCAGTTATTAAGTTAGTGAACCCGGTGGTTAAGTGAATCCAGCTTTCCCGTCGACTTTGCTTGTCAGAAAGTCGCAAAAGGGGATCGCGTGATCTCCGGCACGCTGCGACCGTCGTAAAGATGAGTCAGTCGCCAAGGGTCCGAGTTTCGATCCTGTGACCAGGGGGATGGTGCGACGGTCGTTAAGTGTGAAGAACGGTCCACAGTCACGTTTTTCAGTGCCGTTCACTAAACGAACCATTGAAAAGTCGAGGACTATCTCCCTGATCGGTCTTTTGCTCACTGGTCCTCAGCATTGCCGGCAATGGGGAAAAAGTTCCGAGACGTCGCGTGACATTATGCGACGTCTCAAGTTTGACATGTCTGCTGTAGAGGGAGGAGGGCTGTGCCCCTCCCGTCTCCCTTGTAACATATGTGTGTGTGTATGGGGGAGGGGTCTTCCTGCCTGCCTGCGCACAGCCTTTTGTTCCAGAGGTGGCGTGGGACCCCACTTCGGGCACCCCGCCGTGCCACCATTCCTCTTCCCTTCCCCTTGGTAGGGATTGAGTTTTACCGAGTCTTTTTAGAGTAGGGGGCTTCCTACTCTGGCAGACCCTACTTTGTATTCGGGCAGACACCCCCAGCCCCGATCTGCTTCGGGGGGAGGTAGAGGCATAAAGGGGGAGGGGTCCCAGCTGCCTGGCAAGAGGTGGGAGACTTCTTACTCCTGATTGTCCAGCGGTGTCAAAGCCCCGTTTCCTTGTTTTTCCAGGGGCTGGTTGGGTCTCGGCATCCCAACTTCCGGGGTGGGGTAATGAGGGTCCTAACTGTGCCCCCCCGTGCCTTGACTGTGTGGCCCCTTCCCTCCAGGGGCCAAAGTGGCAGTGAAAGAGGAGCCGGGGGAGGAGTTGCGCATCGGGCGTTCCCGAGACCTGGCCGAGGGAGAGACATTATCGCCTTCAGGTAAGGCCGGACGGTGAAAACAATTAACCCGTGAAACAGCTTGCCACCAGAAGATGCAGGCGCTCCCGCACTGGAGGTCTTCAAGAAAAGATCGGACGGCTATTGGTCTGGAATGGTGTAAGTTCTCCTGCTTGAGCAGGGGTGTTGGACTAGAAGACCTCCGAGGTCCCTTCCAACTCTGCAATTCTGTAATTTGGGAAGGGTCTCTTGCTTGAGTAGGGGGTTCGACTAGATGACCTCTAAGATCCTTTCCACCTCTGTGATTCTCCTCTTCTGAATACTACAGGAGAGCCTCACAGAATCGTAGAATCACGGAGCGGGAAGGGATCTGAGAGGTCATCTAGCCGAACCCCCTACTCAAGCAAGAGAGACCCTTCCCAAATTACAGAACCGCCGAGTTGGAAGGGACCTCGGAAGTAATCTAGTCCAAGCCCCTGCTCAAGCAGGAGACAGAATTACAGAATCACAGAATAACCAAGTCGGAAGGGACCTCAGAGGTCATCTAGTCCAACCTCCTCCCTGAGCAGGGGACCCTTACAGAAACATAGAATAACAGGGTTGGAGGGGACTTTAGAGGTCATCTAGTCAAACCTCATATTCAAGAAAGAGATTTTTCCAGAATGATAGAATAACAGCGCTGGAAGGGACCTCAGAGATCATCTAGTCCAACCCCCTGCTCAATCAGGAGACCCTTACAGAATCACAGAGTTGGAGGGGACTTTAGAGGTCATCTAGTCCAACCCCCTGCTCAAGCAGGAGACCCTTACAGAATCAGAATGACAGAGTTGGAAGGGACCTCGGAGGTCATCTAGTCCAGCCCCCTGCTCAAGCAGGAGACCCTTACAGAATCATAGAATGACACAGTTGGAAGGGACCCTGGAGGTCATCTAGTCCAGCCCCCTGCTCGAGCAGGAGACCCAATACCATTTCTGACAAATTGCTGTCCAATCTAGGGGGAGCAGGAGGGTGTTCACGAAAGACACTAGACAGGGACCCCGATGCTTGCTCCAGGCATGGTCCCCACCCTCGGGGGAAGCGCGGCGCCTGCCTCCGAGGGGAAGCTGCAATCGCACCATTGTGCATTTTGTTCCAGGGATCCGGCCAGAGGTTGTGATCAAGGAGGAATCGGAGGATCCGTCGTACCGTGCCGGTCTCCGGGAAGAGAGCGATGAGGAAGCCCGCACCGATTCCTGTGAGTCGGCCGGTCTCGGAGCTTGGTGTGGCTGGAGCAGTGGATGGGGGGGGGGGAAGGTGGTGGTCTTTTCCCCAGTGGGACTCCAATCCCATTGTCCCCTCCCTTAGTGACCCACCTTTCTACCCCCATCCCCAGCCGACACCAAGCCTGACGTTATTGTGAAGATGGAACCGGAGGAGGAGGAGGAAGAGGAGGAGGAGGAGGAGAAGGGGGTCTTTGGCTACTACCCCTCTCCTAGGACTGCCCCCCTGGGTGAGTTTGACCCGCTTTGGGTGGCCCAGCACAGGGCTTTTTGAGTTGCCTTTACTTTGTAAGTAGTTACAGCTTGTCCTCGGCTTAAGTCACCCGGGTAATTCTTCTCTCTTCTCTGCTAGCCGGCTGCTTGGAGCCGAGTCCCAACGTACCGCGGGGACAACTGAGCCAGGAGCCGTGGAGCCAGGAGCCATGCGGAAAGTGTGTGGAAGGCGCTCCTTCCCGGGACTGCCCCAAGAGGAAATGCAGCGGGGTTCAGGATGCGGCCCCAGCACCAGCGTCCGATCCCGGACGATCCCCCAGGGCTGTGGAAAAGCCGACCGGGATCATCTCCGGCGTGACCGAGGCCTACCGGCGCCCCGAGCGGCCCTTCTCCTGCGGCGTGTGCGGGAAGCGTTTCCCCCACCGCGGCAACCTGGTGACCCACCTGCGGGTCCACACAGGGGAGAGGCCCTTCCCCTGCGCCGAGTGCGGGAAGCGCTTCAGCCAGAAGGGAGACCTGATGCGCCACCTGCGGGTCCACACGGGGGAGAAGCCCTTCGCCTGCCCCGTCTGCGGCAAGAGCTTCTGCTCCAAGCAGACCTTCGTCCTGCACCAGCGCACCCACACCGGCGAGAGGCCCTTCTCCTGCCCCGAGTGCGGGAAGCGCTTCAACCACAAGGCCAACTTCCTCACCCACCAGAAGATCCACCGGGGCGAGCGGCCCTTCGTCTGCGGCGAGTGCGGCAAGGGCTTCTGCGCCCGGAAGACCTTCCTCCTCCACCAGAAGATCCACGGGGGCGAGCGGCCCTTCGCCTGCCCCGACTGCGGGAAGAGCTTCAGCCGGAACGGGGACCTCACCCGCCACCAGCGCATCCACACCGGTGAGCGGCCCTTCGCCTGCGCCGATTGCGGGAAGAGCTTCAGCCACAATGGGGAGCTGATCAAGCACCAGCGCATCCACACGGGCGAGAAGCCCTTCTCCTGCCCCGAGTGCGGGAAGAGCTTCAACCGCAAGGGTACCCTGGTCACCCACCAGCGCATCCACACTGGCGAGCGGCCCTTTGCCTGCGGCGAGTGCGGCAAGACCTTCAACCTGAAGACCACCCTGATGAAGCACCGGCGCATCCACACCGGGGAGCGGCCCTTCGCCTGCCTGGAGTGCGGGAAGAGCTTCAAGTACAAGGGGAACCTGCGGACCCATCAGCTGACCCACATGGTGGAACGGGTGTACCCGTGCACCGAGTGTGGCCTCGTCTTCGGCCAGCGGAAGCAGCTGAAGGGGCACCAGGCGGTTCACGCGGGGGGCCACCTGCTGCCCTGCTGCGGGGACGACGGCAAGGACGGGAACCCCTTCCTCCCGGTGCACCCCCTCCTGCTCTCCTGCGCCCCGCTTCCCGTGCCTCTGGAGACCCTGACCAAGTTTAAGCCGGAAGCCAGCTGCCAAGGCCTCGAACTTCGGGACCCTGACCCTTAAACTTGCTCGAGGGGGGAAGGCAGTGTTTTAGTTTCTCTGCGGGACACCGTTTTTGCGGTGAACAAGGCAGCAACCTGGAGAGAGGCCGGCAGGGGAGGACGCCGGCGTGGTGGATGTTCGGGCGTAGTCTGGCAGCCCCATCCACCAAGGAAGAGACCAAGGGCAGTTCAGGGTGGACAGTCTCCAAATTCTTAGCTTAGCAAACCTAGAGCAGAGGTCCCCAACCTTTTGGGCACCAGGGATCATCGGTTCCGTGGAGAGAGGTTTTCCCGCAGACCAGAAGGCGCACGGTTTCACGTGCTGCCTGCATCCCGTGGACGGGGCTTTGTTTGTGAAGACCGGTTGCGGGCGTGCTGCGGCCTGCTACCGGTCCACGGACCGGAGGTTGGGGACCCCTGTCCTAGGGGATAGTGAATCGGGCTTAGGCGTAGAAGAAGGAGGCAGGCTCGAGGCCCTGAAAGTAATGCGGATCGGTAGAAGCCGCCTCAAATGAAGGTCATAAAGGGGGGAGTAGCTTGTCTGAAACGGGGACCGGTGTTCCCCTCCCAGGGTGCAACTGGTCAGCTAGCTAAAGGCAATAAAGCGTCGTGGTTCAAGAGGAAATGACTGACAGTAGTCTTTTGGGGGGAGGGCGAGGAGGAGGAGGAGGAGGTGACGGCTCCACTGGGGGGGCTCTTGTGACCGGGAGGGGCAGAAGCCGACATTATATCTGGTAAGAGGAAGGACCCAATTGAACAGGGTTGAGCTAGTTAGTCAAAGTAGTCCCAAACCTTCAGGGCTTGGCAGGCCTGGCCGGGGGGGGAGGGGGCGGGGGGGCCATGTGAGGGGTGGGCTGAGTGACTGACTGATTGATTGTTTGACTGTGACTGATTGATTAACTAACTGATTGGCTGACTGACTGATCGATTGATTGATTAACTGACAGGCTGACTGACTGATTGATTGATTGATTAACTGACAATGACTGACTGATTGATTGCCTGCCTGATTGATTGATTGATTGATTGATTGGCTGGCTGACAATGACTGACTGATTGACTGACTGGCTGATTGACTGATTAACTGACTGACTGACTGATTCATTGATTGACTGGCTGGCTGGCTGGCTGGCTGACTGATTGATTAATTTGATTGATTGATTAACTGACTGAATGACTGACTGATTAACTGACTGATTGATTAACTTGCTGGCTGGCTGGCTGATTGATTGATTAATTGATTGAATGACTGACTGATTGATTGATTATTGATTGGCTGGCTGACTGATTAATTTGATTGATTGATTGACTGAATGACTGAATGATTGATTAACTGACTGATTGATTGACTGATTAACTGGCTGGCTGGCTGATTGACATTGATTAATTGATTGATTGATTGATTAACTGACTGAATGACTGATTTATTAACTGATTGATTGATTAACTGACTGATTGGCTGGCTGGCTGGCTGGCTGGCTGATTGACTGACTGACTGGCTGACTGATTGATTGACTGATTGGCTGGCTGGATGACATTGATTGATTGGCTGGTTGGCTGACTGATTGATTGATTGATTAACTGACTGACTGACTGCCTGCCTGCCTGATTGATTGACTGGCTGACTGCACACCACACAACGCAACTCGAGCTGCACGTGCATGCCTATATGTTGCCGGCTCAGCTGCGTGCAGGACGCACACACGTGTGCCAGCCCGCTTGTCGCACGGCCCAGTTGCGAGAATAGGCCGCATCCCAGGGGTCACCCCCAGACGTTGTGGGTGCTCCCATCGCTGGAGGCTTTTCAGACGAGACAGGACAGCCCCCTGTCTCAAATGGCATATAGCGTCTCCTGTCGGAGCCAGGGGGTTGGACTAGATGACCTCCGAGGTCCCTTCCAAATCTGTCCTTCTATGATTCTGTAAGGGTCTCCTGCTTGAGCAGGGGGTTGGATGACCTCTGACGTCCCTTCCAACTCTTATTCTATGATTCTGTAAGGGTCTCCTGCTCCAGCAGGGGGCTGGACTAGATGACCTCCAGGGTCCCTTCCAACTCAGTCCTTCTATGATTCTGTAAGGGTCTCCTGCTCCAGCAGGGGGCTGGACTAGATGACCTCCAAGGTCCCTTCCAACTCTGTTATTCCATGATTCTGTAAGGGTCTCCTGCTTGAGCAGGGGGTTGGACTGGATGACCTTTGACGTCCCTTCCAACTCTTATTCTATGATTCTGTAAGGGTCTCCTGCTCCAGCAGGGGGCTGGACTAGAGGACCTCCGAGGTCCCTTCCAACTCTGCCCTTCTATGATTCTGTAAGGGACTCCTGCTCGAGCAGGGGGCTGGACTAGATGACCTCTGAGATCCCTTCCAACTCTGTCCTATGAGTCTGTAAGGGTCTCCTGCTCGAGCAGGGGGTTGGACTGGATGACCTCCGAGGTCCCTTCCAACTCTCCTTCTATGATTCTGTCAGGCTCTCCTGCTCGAGCAGGGGGTTGGACTGGATGACCTCCGAGGTCCCTTCCCGCTCTGTCCTTCTGTTCTTCCGTTAACAGCCTCATCAACCCAGCTGCTTGGAGTCTCTGGCAGGGACCTTCCTCTGGCTGAGTTGGAGCTGCATAAATCTATGGGGGGGGCTAAACTCTGCCCCCCCTCCCGCCCCCTCCCCTTTTCGACCCCGACCCAGGAACGCTGTTTGGAAACATTTCAAGCTTCCAGGACACATGAAGGACCAGGAGGAGCGGGTTTCCCCCAGCCGTTCCCCTCTTCCTCCCACCACAGGTCACCCGGTGAACGTCAGCCAGTATTTCTCTTTAAGGTGGCTAGGGAGGAGGAGGGGGATAGGAGAAGGAGGAGATGAGGAAGAGAAGGAGGAGGAGATTGGGAGAGAGGGAGGAGGAGGAGGACCACGAGGAAGAGGAAGGAGACGGAGGAGGAGGAGGAAGAACAGGAAAAACAGGAAGAGAAGGAGAAGGATAGGAGGAGGAGATGGGGTGAGGAGGAGGAGGAAGAGGAGGAGATGGAGACAGGAGAGGGAGGAGGAGGAGGAGGACGAGGAAGAGAAGGAGGAGAAGAGGAATGAGGAGGAGAAGGAGAAGGAGACATAACCACCTGCTTAACAATCAGCATTTGCGTAACGATCGCCGCAAAAAACGTCAGGTGCACGGCGGTCCCGCTCTACGCCAGCCACGGCTTACAGCTGTGATGGGCAGCCTCCATCCTGGCCGTCAGGCGGGGGACTGTCTGTCAGCGAGCGTGTCGGCTGATGTCCCGTAACCGTGGGACACCCCTTTAAAGCCGAGAGCTTAACTGACATTCTGCCCCAAAAGAGCAGCCTGGTCTTCCTTGGATGGTGGTTTAATGGTGGCCAAAGAAGGCCGGTCCTTTAGGAGGGGCTTCTACACCCCACCCGGATAGCTCCTGGACCTGGAAACCCCCAGCGGTGGCGCCAACGAACAGGCCGACACACGACGTCAGGATGTGCATCAACCATGAGAACAGAGGCCACTTTCGGCTCCACGCCGGGCTTTTATTGGGAAGAAGCCGGGCAGTGCCAGCCCATCCCATCCCACGTGTCTCCAGATGCCCTCCTTGGGTATCTACAACCAGGAGGACAGAAGAACAGAAGCTGCAGGAGGTCTCCTGGTCATCAGCCGTGTTGGCGACGGGACTCAATCTTTCCTCATCCAGCGCGGAGAAGTTCCGGAAAGCGAAACGGCGAGGAGGGCTTGAGGGTCTTCAGACATCCCAGCCGAGAAGTCTCCTCAGGTCCTCCACTGGAAGGTCACCTCCAGCTGGGTTTCCCTGGCCAAGGTCACGATTTTGGAGAGGCCCACGGCGACTTTGGCCGCCTGGTCCAGGTCGTCGCAGGCCAAAATCTCCAGCTTGCTCTCGGCGATCAACACCTTGGCCTGCTCCACTTGGGTGCCCTGCAACCGGACCACCACCGGGACCTTCAGGCCCAGCTCGGTGGCCGCCAGGACGATCCCTCGGGCGATGGTGTCGCAGTGCATGATGCCTCCGAAAATGTTGACCAGGATCGCCTGGACCTTCTTGTCAGACGTGATCAGCTTGAAGGCCTCTTTCACCTGCTCTGCCGTAGCGCCTCCGCCGACGTCCAGGAAGTTGGCCGGGGCCCCGCCGTGGAGCTTGATGATGTCCATGGTAGCCATGGCCAAGCCCGCCCCGTTGACCAGACAACCGATGTTGCCGTCCAAAGCGATGTAGTTGAGTTCCGCGTTGGCTGCCTCCCGTTCCTTCTCGTCCATCTGGGTCCAGTCCTGCAGCGCGAAGACCGTCTTCTGACGGAAGGCCGAGTTGTCATCGAAGTTGATCTTGGCGTCCATGCACATCACCGTGCCCGTAGAGTCCTCCACCAGCGGGTTGATCTCCACCAGCAGCGCGTCGTACTTGATGAACAGGTGGTACAGCTTGACCATGTTCTCGGCGGCGGCGCACGCCGCCTTGGCGGGAAATCCCATCTTCCGCGCCAGCCGAAGGGCCTGATCTTCCTGGATGCCCTCCGCGATGTTCACGGGTTCCTTCAAGATGGCCGCCGGGTCCTCGTCGGCCACCTCTTCGATGTTGACCCCCCCTTGGGAGCTGCCAATGAGCACCGGCCCCTGGAAGGCCATCTCCATGGTGATGGCAAAGTAGTACTCCTTCCGCAGGTATCGACGCTCGCAAACGAGTACCCGGTGGCAGAGCTGACCCTTTTCGCCCGTCTGCTTGGTGAAGAGCTTCTTGCCGATCATCTGCGCGGCCACCTCCTTGGCCTCCTCCGGGGAGCCCACCATCTGCACGCCCCCCTTCAGCCCCCCTTCGAAGGTCCCTTTGCCGCGCCCCCCGGCCAAAACCTGGGCCTTGACCACCAGGTCCTCGGTCCCGATCTTCTCGGCGGCTTGGAAGGCCTCCTCGGGGTTCGCCGCCACCAGGGCCTTCGGCACGGAGACGCCGGCCTCCTTCAGCAGCTGCATGCTCAGGTATTCATGGAGGGAGAGGCGCCTTGGCTGCAGCGCCCAGAGTCCCGGGTGACCGACGGCGCCTAGTCCGTGTCTTTTGCCCACCGGTCGTACAACTCTCGCTACCCAGTGACCAAACATGGAGGAGGCGCCTCGGTCTCTTTGGTCTTCTCCGGAAGCCCTCAACTGCTCTTCTGAGTCGAAGCAGAGACCGGCCTCCCAGAATTCTCTTCTCCAACTGTCCATGGGCGGCCTGCGATTGGTCAGATCCAGGGTTCCGGGTGCTCAGCCTGGCCAGGTAGCCAAGGGTTTCCAGGTCAGCCTCTCCACGCCCACCTGGGCCCCCAAAGACCATCCCGACTGTCCTATTTCAGCTGTTTGGTTCTTTTTATACACGCGGCTGGTCCTCAAGTTACAACGTGTTCGTTTAGTGACCGTTCAAAGTCACAACGGCCCTGAAGAAAGTGACGGAGGACCGTTGGTCAGACGTACGACTGTTGAGGCGTCCCTGCGGGTCACGCGGTCAAAATTTGTATGCTTGGCAACTGACTCATATTTATGACCGTTGCAGTGTCCCGGGGTGGCGTGATCCCCTTTGGCGACCAGCAACGGGGGGGGGGAGGAAGCCAGAGTCACTTAACAACCTGTGTGATGGACCGAACAACGGCAGGGATTCGCTTAAGGATGTGGCAAGGAAGGTGTGTAAAAGGGGGCCTTTAACTCGTGTCGCAAATGTCTCACTTAACGACGCATCCCCCTGGGCACGGGATCCAAATTCGGACGCTCGGCAAAGGTTTAGTGTAGGCCCCTGTTCAAACAAGACACCTTACAGAATAAAAAATAATAGAATTTGGAGGCTGTCTAGTCCAACCCCCTGCTCAAGCAGGAGACCCTTACATAATAACAGAGTTGGAAGGGACCATAGAGGTCATCTAGTCCTACCCCCTGCTCAAGCAGGAGACCCTTACAGAATGACAGAGTCGGAAGGGACCCAGAAGGTCTTCTAGTCCAACCCCCTGCACAAGCAGGAGACCCTTACAGAATGACAGAGTCGGAAGGGACCCTGAAGGTCTTTAGTCCAACCCCCTGCTGAAGCAGGAGACCCTTACAGAATCACAGAGTCGTAAGGGACCTCGGAGGTCATCTAGTCCAACCCCCTGCTCAAGCAGGAGACCCTTACATAATAACAGAGTTGGAAGGGATCCTGGAGGTCATCTAGTCCAACCCCCTGCTCAAGCAGGAGACCCTTACAGAATGACAGAGCTGGAAGGGACCTCAGAGGTCATCTAGTCCAACCGCCTGCTCAAGGAGGAGACGCTTACAGAATGACAGAGTTGGAAGGGACCTTGGAGGTCATCTAATCCTACCCCCTGCTCAAGCAGGAGACTTTACAGAATTACAGAATAATAGAAGGGACTTTGGAGGTCATCTAGTCCAACCCCCTGCTCAAGCAGGAGACCCTTACAGAATGACAAGAGTCGGAAGGGACCCTGAAGGTCTTCTAGTCCAACCCCCTGCTCAAGCAGGAGACCTTACAGAATGACAGAGTCGGAAGGGACCCTGAAGGTCTTCTAGTCCAACCCCCTGCTCAAACAGGAGACCCTTACAGAATGACAGAGCTGGAAGGGACCTCAGAGGTCATCTAGTCCAACTGCCTGCTCAAGCAGGAGACCCTTACAGAATGACAGAGTTGGAAGGGACCTTGGAGGTCATCTAGTCCAACCCCCTGCTCAAGCAGGAGACCCTTACAGAATGACAGAGTTGGAAGGGACCTCAGAGGTCATCTAGTCCAACCCCCTGCTCAAGCAGGAGACCTTACAGAATGACAGAGTCGGAAGGCACCCTGAAGGTCTTCTAGTCCAACCCCTGCTCAAACAGGAGACCCGTACAGAATGACAGAGCTGGAAGGGACCTCAGAGGTCATCTAGTCCAACCTCCTGCTCAAGCAGGAGACCCTTACATAATAACAGAGTTGGAAGGGATCCTGGAGGTCATCTAGTCCAACCCCCTGCTCAAGCAGGAGACCCTTACAGAATGACAGAGTTGGAAGGGACCTCAGAGGTCATCTAGTCCAACCGCCTGCTCAAGGAGGAGACCCTTACAGAATGACAGAGTTGGAAGGGACCTTGGAGGTCATATAGTCCAACCCCCTGCTCAAGCAGGAGACTTTACAGAATTACAGAATAGTAGAAGGGACTTTGGAGGTCATCTAGTCCAACCCCCTGCTCAAGCAGGAGACCCTTACAGAATGACAGAGTCGGAAGGGACCTCAGAGGTCATCTAGTCCAAGTGCCTGCTCAAGGAGGAGACCCTTACAGAATGACAGAGTTGGAAGGGACCCTGAAGGTCTTCTAGTCCAACCCCCTGCTGAAACAGGAGACCCTTACAGAATCACAGAGTCGTAAGGGACCTCGGAGGTCATCTAGTCCAACCCCCTGCTCAAGCAGGAGACCCTTACATAATAACATAGTTGGAAGGGATCCTGGAGGTCATCTAGTCCAACCCCTTGCTCAAGCAGGAGAGCCTTAAGAATGACAGAGTTGGAAGGGACCTTGGAGGTCATCTAGTCCAACCCCCTGCTCAAGCAGGAGACCCTTACAGAATGACAGAGTCGGAAGGGACCCCTGGAGGTCTTCTAGTCCAACCCCCTGCTCAAGCAGGAGACCCTAGACCATTTCAGACAAAATCTCTGAACTCCTGGGACCCACAACATGCCCCCCCCCGATCAGCTGAGATGGCCTGATGTGAGGACGAATATCCCAACGTCAAAATGAGTGTCCGTACATTTATTCCCCGGGGGCCGGTACAGGAAGTCCTTGACTTACGTCAAATTCCCATTGACAAGTTAGACTTTTGACCTTTCCTTGCCACGGTCGCTAAGGGAACCCCTGCAGTTCTTAAGTCAGTCACACACCGTTGTTGGTTAAGCAGATCTGGCTTCCCCATGGCGTGTCAAAAGATCGCCAAAGGGGATCACGTGATCCGGAGACTCTGCAACGGTCATAAATACGAGTCAGTTGCCGAGCCTCTGAATTTGGATCACGTGAATACGGGGATGCTGCAACGGGCGTAAATGTGAAACAACGGTCCTAAGTCCCGTTCTCCAGGGCCGTTCTAAGTTCGAACGGTCACTAAATGAATCGTACTAAATCGAGGACTTCCTGCTAACTTTCCCGTAATAAATACAGCAAAATAGAAACTGCTTTTTCCGAGAGAAATTGGTGTCTGTTTCTCAGGAACCTTTCACGGCTTCAGAAAATGCGAAGCTCCCATTTCCTCCTCCGGAGGAAGCAGGACCTCCATCCTTGGGGGGGAGGGTCTTCCCTGGGGGCTCCAAGGAGGCAGGGCCGAGGTGGGTGAGGTCACAGAACCTCTAGCTTCAGCCAATGGGAAGCCAGCAGGAAGCAGTGGGCTGGTATTTTTTTTCAAACCATCAACAGCCAGTTGGAAGCTTTTGATTCAGAAGGCTCAACCCGGCTGAAGGCATCTAGCCATCTTCATGTTCTGGCCATGGGCGGTCAGAGGAGCCCAAACAATATGGACCAAGGTCTTCTGGACAGGCCGGGGTGCCAGAGTCCCAGCGTGCGACGCCAGCCGGCAGTTTTCCACGACGTCTCCCGCCTGGCAGCTGCAGCGTCAGCGTCTCCGCCACCTGTCCATCCATGAATACCTGAGCATGAAGCTGCTGAAGGAGGCCGGCGTCTCCGTCCCGTATGGCTTGCTGGCCAGGAGCCCCGAGGAAGCGTACAAGGTGGCCCGGAAGATCGGCACCAACGACCTGGTGGTGAAGGCCCAGGTGGTGGCCGGGGGCCGGGAAAAGGGGGTCTTCGAAGGCGGGCTGAAAGGCGGCGTGCAGATTGTGTGTTCTCCGGAGGAGGCCAAGGAGGTGGCCGCCCAGATGATAGGCAAGAAACTCGTCACCATGCAGACGGGCGAAAAAGGACGGATCTGCAACCAGGTTCTGGTCTGCGAGCGCCGATACCTGCGGAAGGAGTACTACTTCGCCATCACCATGGAGAGGGACTTCCAGGGTCCGCTGATCATTGCCAGTTCTCAGGGCGGCGTCCGGATCGAAGACGTGGCAGCCGAGAAGCCGGAGTCCATCCTGAAGGAGCCTGTGGATATCGTGGCGGGCCTGCAACGCAGACAAGCCATCCCGTTGGCCAAGAAAATCGGCTTCCCTTCGGAGCTGGTGGAAGAGGCAGCGGACAACATGATCAAACTCTACAAATTCTTCATTCAGTACGACGCCGTCATGGTGGAGATCAACCCGCTGGTGGAGGACTCTACGGGGAGGGTGATGTGCATGGACGCCAAGGTCATCTTCGACAGCAACTCGGCCTTCCGCCAGCAGAAAGTCTTTGAGCTTCAGGACTGGACCCAGATGGACGAGAAGGAGCGGGAGGCGGCCAACGCGGAACTCAACTACATTGCTTTGGACGGCAACATTGGTTGTCTGGTCAACGGGGCGGGCTTGGCCATGGCCACCATGGACATCATCAAGCTCCACGGAGGTGCCCCGGCCAACTACCTCAGTGTGGGCGGCGGGGCCACGGTGGAGCAAGTCACCGAGGCCTTCAAGCTGATCACCTCCAACGAGAAGGTCCAGGCCATCCTGGTCAACATCTTCGGAGGCCTCATGCGGTGCGACGTCATCGCACACGGGATCATCATGTCCGCCGAGGACCTGGAGCTCAAAATCCCCATCGTGGTGCGCCTGCAAGGTAGCCGGGTGGCCGACGCCAAAATCCTGATTGCCGAGAGCAGCTTGAAGATCCTGGCCTGCGACGATCTGGACCGGGCAGCCAAGATGGCCGTCAAGCTCTCCGAGATCATGACGTTGGCCAAAGAGTTGGACCTCGACGTGAAGTTTCACTTGCCCCCCTGATTTGCCTCATCGCAGCGCCGTTCCAGAACTCACTCCCTCCCTGACCACAGCTTTCTCGTCCTTCCTCCCTCCTATTTAGCACATGGGAGAGCTTAGATTGCTTCTGCGTACTGCTCCGTTTCAACCCGGCTACGCTGCACAAATATTCCCACGGTTATTGCCCTTATTGACCCCTGGGGTCTTGCGAATTCTTGCCAGAGAAACCTGGAATGTGAAAATACTTTTCCTGCTAATAAAATCTGACTTTAAGGGAAGTTTGTCTCTCTTGTCGGTCGGGGGTGGTGGTGGTGGAAATAAGCCCGGCTCTGTTGGGGTTGGAGGCAGGGGTCCTTCCTTGCTCTGCTGAGGGACAAGTGGGGGAGGGGCTGTGCTGGAGGTCCTGGACTGCACTGGGGAAGGGCGTTTTCTTGCAGGACTCATTCCTGATGGCTTTGGGCCACTTCTTCTCTCTCTTGCTCTCTCTCTCTTTCTTTTCTTTCTTTCTCTCTCTCTCTCCTCTCCATCTCTCTCTGCATCTCTCTGCATCTCTCTCTCTCTCTGCATCTCTCTCTCCATCTCTCTCCATCTCTCTCTCTTCATCTCCTCTCATCTTTCCATCTCTCTCTGCATCTCTCCATCTTTCTCTCTCTCTGCATTTTTCTCTCTCCATCTCTCTCCCTCTCTCTCTCTGCATCTCTCCTTCTCTCATCTTTCCATCTCTCTTTCCATTTCTCTCTGCATTTCTCTCTCCATCTTTCTCTCTCCCTCTGCATTTTTCTCTCTCTCCATCTCTCTCCATCTTTCGCTCTCTCTGCATTTTTCTCTCCATCTCTCTCTCCATCTCTCTCTCTGCATCTTTCTCCTCTCATCTTTCCATCTCTCTCCATCTCTCTCTGCATCTCTCTCCCTCTGCATCTCTCTCCCCATCTTTCTCTCTCTGCATTTTTCTCTCTCCATCTCTCTCTGCATCTCTCTCCATCTTTTGCTCTCTCTGCATTTTTCTCCTCTCATCTTTCCATCGTTCTCTCTCTGTGCATCTCTCTCTCCATCTTTCTCTTTCCCTCTGCATTTTTCTCTCTCTCCATCTCTCTCTGCATCTCTCCATCTTTTACTCTCTCTGCATTTTTCTCTCCATCTCTCTCTCCATCTCTGTGCATCTCTCTCCTTCTTTCTGTGCATCTCTCTCTCCATCTTTCTCTCTCCCTCTGCATTTTTCTCTCTCTCCCTCTCTCTGCATCTCTCTCCATCTTTTGCTCTCTCTGCATTTTTCTCTCCATCTCTCTCTGCATCTCTCCATCTCTCTCTCTTTCTGCATCTCTTTCTCCTTCTCTCATCTTTCCATCTCTCTCTCCGCATCTCTCTCTCTCTCTCTGCATTTTTCTCTCTCTCCATCTCTCTCTGCATCTGTCTCCATCTCTCCATCTGTCTCCATCTCTCTCTCTGTATCTCTCTTTCTCTCTCTCCATCTCTTTCTCTCCCCATCTCTCTCTCTCTCCATCTCTCTTGCTCTCTTATAGTCCAACCCCCTGAGATCCTATAACATCCTGGTGAAATGGCTGTCCAATCTCTTCCTGAAAACCTCCAGTGATGGAGCACCCACAACCTCTGGTGGCAAGCTGTTCCATTGGCTAATTGTCCTCCCTGTTAGGCACTTTGTCCTTAATTCTAGGTTGCTTCTCTCCTTGAAACACTGCTGTCATCTCCCCCCCCCCGTTTCTTCTTTTCTCTGGACTGGCCAAACCCACCGTCCTTTGAATGTTTTAGCCTCCATCCCATAGTAGGCTGCTAGAACAAATCATGACGATGAGCTGTTACAGCTGCTCCATTTCAAGGGCTTTGTATCTACTACACACACACACACACACGCACAGACACAAACACAGCCATTTATGCACACGCGCACACATCCACGCACACAGAAAAAACAGCAGGTCAGTAAGGTGCTTTATTTAAAAATGGAAGAAGAACCGTTATAGAACTTTTGGCAAATTGCAAAATGCACCGAGAATCGTTATACAACTTTTGTCAAATTGCAAAATGCACTGAGAACTGTTATACAACTTTTGTCAAATTGCGAAATGCTCGGAAAACCATTACACAACTTTTGTCAAATTGCGAAATGCTCGGAAAACTGTTACACAACTTTTGTCAAATCACGAAACGCTCGAAGAACCGTTATACAACTTTTGGCAAATTGCGAAATGCTCGGAGAACCGCTACACAACTTTTGTCAAATTGCGAAATGCTCGGAAAACTGTTACACAACTTTTGTCAAATCGCGAAACGCTCAAAGAACCGTTACACAACTTTTGTCAAATTGCGAAACGAAGAACCGTTATACAACTTTTGTCAAATCGCGAAATGCTCGGAGAACCGTTACACAACTTTTGGCAAATCACACAATGCACCGAGAACTCTTAAATAATTTTGGCCAACGCAACTTTAAAAACTGCCAACCACTTTGGAGAAACTAACTCTTGTCCCCTGTGGGCCAACTGGTTAGGGCGGGGTGGGGGTGGGGAGAAGGGGATTGGAGGCCTGCGGGGGAGGGCAGCTGCCCAACGCACAACCACAGCAACTGGAAACCCGTCGGGGGAAGCGGTGGAGCCACCAGGTGGGCCCTGTTCGTCTGAGGCCGAGCCTGTCCCGATTTGGGAGGATGAAGCAGCCGTGGGAGGGGACCCCGCGGCGGCCCCCTCCCCTGCCCTCCCCTCAGCCCAGATCCCTCCCCTCCCTGGTCCTATTCCCCCGCGACGTAGATAAACTTGTGCTTCTCCAGAGCCGCAATGTCGTGTTCCAGCTGTTTCATTTCCGTCTCCAGCTTCTCTTTGCGCAGCCGCTGCGGGATGGTGGCGATCTCCACGGACAGGCTCTGGAAGTCCTTGTTGATCTGCTCCCAGTTGTTCTTGAGGCCCTGTGGGGAGGAGGGAGGGAGAGAGAGAGGGAGACGGGGGAGGGAGGAAGGGGGAGAGAGGGAGGGTGAGGGAGGGAGAGAGAGCAAGAGAGAAAGGGAGGGAGGAGGAAAGGAAGGTGAGGATAGAAGGGGAGGGGAGGGAGAGAGAAAGGGAGGAGGGAGGAAGGGGATGGAGGAGGGGGAGGGAGAGAAAGGGTACGAGGGAGGGGGGGGGAGGGGAGGGAGGGAGAGTAGGGGAGGAGGGAGAGAGAGGAGAGCAAGAGGAGGGAGGGGTAGAGGGAGGGAGGGAGGGGGGAGAGAAAGGGATGTGAGGAGGAAAGGGAGAGGGAGGGGGGGGGAGAGAGGAGAGAGAGGCAAGGGAGGGAGGGGAGAAGGGGGAGGGAGGCGAGAGAAAGGGAGAGAGGGAGGAGGGAGGGAGGAAGGGAGGAAGGGGGAGAGAGGGAGGGGAGGGAGAGAAAGCAAGAGAGAAAGGGAGGGAGGGGAGGGAGGGAAGGAGGAAGGGGGAGAGAAAGGGAGGGAGGGGAGGGAGGGAAGGAGGAAGGGGGAGAGAAAGGGAGGGAGGGAGGGACGGAGAGACGGGTTTGTTCCTTGCAAACATTTTCCCCACCGCCATGTCTAGCCATGTCCGCTAGAAAACTGAGGGTGTTGCCTAGTTTGCTCATGAAAAGTCTGCCAGGAAACAACCAAGCTTTGAGACCACCGAGGATCCCACAGTCCTCCTCCTCCTCCTCTTCCTCCTCCTCTTCCTTCCCCCTCCTCCTCCTCCCCCTCCTCCTCACACTGATGATCTGCCCTAGGTGGGTCATAAAACACCTGCAACAAAACCACCCAGAGAGCATCAGGGACTCCACAGTCCTTTCTCCTCCTCCTCCTCCTCTCCTCCTCCTCATCTCCTCCTCCTCCTCCTCCTCCTCCTCCTCCTCCTCCCCTCAATCCCCCTGCCTTCTAGCACTGATGATGTTCCCTAGTTGGGTCATGAAAGGTCTATAAGAAAACCACCAAGCTCAGAGAACGCGAAGGACACCACAGGATAGAAATGGTGGAGCAAAGTCATACTAGCCCATTCATTTTTATTTTAAATAGGGGAGAGGCAAGTAAGCTTTAAGGGGGCAAACAGGGTCTGGGGGTGTTTACCTCCCCTTCCCTAACCCGGCACTCCCAATGGATTGTGCTGAGCAGCCCGAAGGCTCCACCAGCAACCCGTGGAAGGTGCGCACCAGTCTGGCCGGGCACTGGGTGGACCCGTGAGGCATATATAGAACCACAGATCAAACAAAGGGTACTGTCACCATGCGCTTTACTGCTTTACTCAGATCAAACAGAGGGTACCGTCACCATGTGCTTTACTGCTTTACACAGATCAAACAAAGGGTACCGTCACCATGTGCTTTACTGCTTTACTCAGATGAAACAAAGGGTACCATCACCATGTGCTTTACTGCTTTACTCAGATCCAACAAAGGGTACCATCACCATGTGCTTTCCTGCTTTACTCAGATCAAACAAAAGGTACAGTCACCACGTGCTTTACTGCTTTACTCAGATCAAACAAAGGGTACCGTTACCATGTGCTTTCCTGCTTTACTCAGATCAAACAAAGGGTACCGTCACCATGTGCTTTCCTGCTTTACTCAGATCAAACAAAGGGTACCGTCACCATGTGCTTTCCTGCTTTACTCAGATCAAACAAAGGGTACCGTCACCATGTGCTTTCCTGCTTTACTCAGATCAAACAAAGGGTATCGTCCCCATGTGCTTTACTGCTTTACTCAGATCCAACAAAGGGTACCGTCACCATGTGATTTATTGCGTTACTCAGATCAAACAAAGTGTACCGTCACCATGTGCTTTACTGCTTTACTCAGATCCAACAAAGGGTACCGTCACCATGTGATTTATTGCTTTACTCAGATCAAACAAAGTGTACCGTCACCATGTGCTTTACTGCTTTACTCAGATCAAACAAAGGGTACAGTCACCATGTGCGTTACTGCTTAACTGATTGACTGTAACCGGAAACAGGAAACTCTCATCAGAATATAAGGGAACCATAGATTTCTAACTATAGATGCTAACTAAACACTGTCATCTACTTGCCGATTAATTCTGTAGTTGTTACAATGCAAAATACATTCTAATGATGAATTCCAATTTAGGGGAGGGTCTGCTTACTTCCAGGATGCTCTCCCGTTCGCGGGAGGAGAGGCGGGTGAGCCGCTTCTTCTGTAGGCACTCCCGTCGAGCGGCTGCTCGCTCTTTGCGCACGTCCACGGCTTCTTTCTTACGCCGTTGGATGTATTTGGGGGTCACCCCGAAGTCCTGCGGAGGAAGAAGTGGGGCGCTCGCGATTCCTGGGGAGGGGTGCAGAGGGGCAGTGGGAGACTGACTATCACCTATCTTTGTCTCTCCCTCCCTCCCTCTCTCTTTCTCTCTCTTTAATCTATCACCTCTGTCTCTCCCTCTCTCTCTTTCTCTCTCTCTAATCTGTCTATCATCTATCTATCTATCTATCTATCTATCTATCTATCTATCTATCTATCTATCTATCTATCTATCTACCATCTATGTATGTATCTATGTATCTATGTATCTATGTATCTATGTATCTATGTATCTATGTATCTATGTATCTATCTATCTATCTATCTATCTATCTATCTATCTATCTATCTATCTATCTATCTATCTATCTATCTATCTATCTATCATCTATCATCTATCTATCTATCATCTATCTAATCTATATCTCTACCTATTTCTACACCCATTGTGCCAGGTGGCTTACAGTTATTGAAGAAAATGCAGTATAAAACAGACATTAGACCATTAATTCAATCGAAAAAAGGGTCTCGGACTTAAAACATTCAGCCGAGAGAAAGCCAAGCAGGCGGGAGAGGGAGGGAGCGAGGGAGCATAGTGGGCACAGGGGGGGGAGGATTTTCTGAAGAGAAACCCCCCCTCTTCCCCCCTCCCAATTTCAGAGACCCCCCTTCCCCCCTCGCCTGTGCCCGGTCGCCCTGCCCGCCGGCCCCGGGGCACGAAAGGGGAGCCCACCTTCTTCTTGAGGAACCTCTGCACCAGCCCGGAGTCGTCCAGCAGGAACTTCTCTCCTCTCCGCTGGTCCACGCAGGCGTGCAGGGGTTTCTTGGCCACGGCCATGATGGCTTCAGCCACGTTGGCCGTCACGAAGTTCTTCTCGCTCTGGATGCCCATCAGGGGCCGGTCAGACTGCAGGGGCAGCTGGGCTTTGATGGGCTGCCTCTTTACACGCTCCTGCGTGCCTTCGGGTGAAGGGTGGAAGGCAAAGCTTACAAGCATTCACAGTGACCCTTCCAGGTTACAAAAAACCCGACCCGGGACCATTTTTTCTGCACTTTATATATATATATATGCAGGTCTTGGCGTATTTGGGTCTTTTCCCGTGTGTAACATCACGGGCTTTGGTTTGGCTCCGAGTTTGCGGTCTGGCCATGTGTTCATGGCGTGTGTCAGTTTGCTTTGTGTGGGGGTCGGCGGGGGGTGCAGCAGTTGGTGAGGCCGCCGTGGTGTGGATTCTGAACACATGGCCAGACCGCAAACTCGGAGCCAAACCAAAGCCCGTGATGTTACATCACAGCCATCTACACAGGACATTACATCACAGAACTCAGGAGGTTACATCGCAAAGGCTCAGTATGTTACAACGCAGCCTACCTCCCATGATGTGGCAGCACAGGACTCAGGATATCACTACAATAGAGCTCAGAATGTTACCACACAGCCCATTACCCAGATACAAAAGAACAATGGGCACACAGCCAGCACCTCAGCCACACAGGATGTTACCAAACAACTGACTTACATCAATTCCATCTTCCAATCAAGAAGTAACAACACAGCCAACCAACCCGCTTACAGCAACAAAGCCAACACGCCACACACCCCTCCAGTATTTATAGAAGGAGGGCAGCTCCGATCACGCTTTGCTTGCACAAGCACGAAGCTGAAGACACCAGCCTGAAGATGGCGAGTGGGACCTCGTCGAAACGTCGCCAAGATACTCTCAATCTTACACGGGAAAAGACCCGAATACGCCAAGACCTGCATATATATATAGGGTAGGGATAGGTACAATAGTGGGGTTACTCCCCACAGAAAAGTCATCGCTTTAGCAAGCAGACTATCGTCCGGGTACAAATATTGAATAACAATAGTTAATATAATGCTAAACAATTGTAATCACTAATGCTAACAATAATCATAGAATTAAAGCTTAATAAGTAAATTATCATTCATCCTCTTACACTTCACAACCTTTTCTGCTCTAACGTAATGCTAGCCATTGATAAAAATTTTTCCCATGTTCTAAAATACACTGAATCCTCTTTCTCTTTAATCTCTAAAGTTAATCTATCCATTTCTGCACACTCTAAAATTTTCATAATTATAATCTGGTCAGACGGTAGATTTTCATTTTCCCAAAATTGGGCAAATGCCATTCGCGCAGCTGTCATGTATTAATACATGTAATATTAAGTATTCATTCTCTTTGCCACAATTAAATCCCCATATTCCTAACAAAAACAGTTCCGCCTTAAATTCTATCTGCATTTTAATCATCTTTTCCAGCCATATATGAATCTTACACCAAAATTTCTTAGCTTTAGGACATATCCACCGGATATGGTAGTAAGTACCTGGTTTTTGTTTACATATCCAACAGGTGTTCGATACATTTTTAAACATTTTCGCTCATCTAACTGGTGTCATATGCCATCTATAAAACATTTTATATAGATTCTCTTTATATGATGCCCCTTTAGTAATTTTTTCCCAATCTTCTAGATCTATAGAACGTCCGAAATTTTTTGCCCACACTATCATTGTTTCTTTTACTTGTTCTTCTTCCATCTTGGCACTTATTGACCGCCGCAGCATCCCCCGTAGTCCCATGATCAAAATTCGGAAGCCGAGCCGCTGACTCGTACTTACGACGGTTGCGGCGTCCCGGGTTCCAAAGGCGACCGTCCCCTTTTGCGACCTTCTGTCCAGCAAAGCCAATGGGGGCGCCGGATTCGCTTAACGGCCGGGTGACTCACAACCAATGGCAGTGATTCGCTTAACCACGGTGGCGAGAAAGGTCGTCAAAGGGGAAGCAGCTCACTAACCGACTGCCTCACTTAGCAACAGAAAGGTCGGGCTCAGTTGTGGTCACAAGGCGAGGACTAGCTGTATTTTGGGGTGGGCAATTTGTGTTTTAATTTTCTGGATACAGGTAGTCCTCGACTTACAACTGTTCGTTTAGTGACCGTTCGAAATTACAAAGGCACTGAAAAAAAGGACCGTTTTTCGCACTTACTGACCATCGCAGAACCCCCCGTGGTCCTGTGATCAAAATTCAGAAGCTTAGCAACTGACTCATACTTATGACGGTTGCAGCCTCCCGGGTTCAGGCGACCGTCCCCTTTTGCGGCCTTCTGTCCAGCAAAGTCAGCTGAGAAGCCGGATTCTGCGCCACTAACAACCGGGGGGATTCGCTTAACGACGGTGGCAAGAAAGGTTGTGAATTGGGGCAAAACTCACTTAACAACCATCTTGCTTAGGAACAGAAATTTGTGTCTCGACTGTGGTCATAAGTCGAGGTGCTACCTGGGGTGGGGGATGGTGGGATAGACCCAACATGCCCATTCAGAGATGGGAGTGACGTCTGGAAGGGTCTAGGCGGGTCTCCTACTTGAGCAAGGGGTTGGACTAGAAGACCTCTGAGGTCCCTTCCAATTCTGTTATTCTGTAAGAGTCTCCTACTTGAGCAAGGGGCTGGACTAGAAGATCTCTGTAATTCCAATTCTGTAATTCTTTAAGGGTCTCCTTCGTGGGCAGGGGGTTGGACTAGATGACCTCCAGGGTCCCTTCCAACTCCGTGGTTCTATGATTCTGTAAGGGTCTCCTACTTGAGCAAGGGGTTGGACTAGATGATCTCCAGGGTCCCTTCCAACTCCGTGGTTCTATGATTCTGTAAGGGTCTCCTACTTGAGCAAGGGGTTGGACTAGATGACCTCCAGGGTCCCTTCCAACTCCGTGGTTCTATGATTCTGTAAGGGTCTCCTACTTGAGCAAGGGGTTGGACTAGATGACCTCCAGGGTCCCTTCCAACTCCGTGGTTCTATGATTCTGTAAAGGTCTCCTACTTGAGCAAGGGGTTGGACTAGATGACCTCCAGGGTCCCTTCCAATTCTGTGGTTCTATGATTCTGTAAGGGTCTCCTACTTGAGCAAGGGGTTGGACTAGATGACCTCCAGGATCCCTTCCAACTCCGTGGTTCTATGATTCTGTAAGGGTCTCCTACTTGAGCAAGGGGTTGGACTAGATGACCTCCAGGGTCCCTTCCAATTCTGTGGTTCTATGATTCTGTGAGGGTCTCCTACTTGAGCAAGGGGTTGGACTAGATGACCTCCAGGGTCCCTTCCAACTCCGTGGTTCTATGATTCTGTAAGGGTCTCCTACTTGAGCAAGGGGTTGGACTAGATGACCTCCAGGGTCCCTTCCAATTCTGTGGTTCTATGATTCTGTAAGGGTCTCCTACTTGAGCAAGGGTTGGACTAGATGACCTCCAGGATCCCTTCCAACTCGTGGTTCTATGATTCTGTAGGGTCTCCTACTGAGCAAGGGGTTGGACTAGATGACCTCCAGGGTCCCTTCCAATTCTGTGGTTCTATGATTCTGTGAGGGTCTCCTACTTGAGCAAGGGGTTGGACTAGATGACCTCCAGGGTCCCTTCCAACTCCGTGGTTCTATGATTCTGTAAGGGTCTCCTACTTGAGCAAGGGGTTGGACTAGATGACCTCCAGGGTCCCTTCCAATTCTGTAATTCTGTAAGGGTCTCCTGCTTGGGCAGGGGGTTGGACTAGATGACCTCCAGGGTCCCTTCCAACTCCGTGGTTCTATGTTTCTGTGAGGGTCTCCTACTTGAGCAAGGGGCTGGACTAGAAGACCTCCGGGGTGCCTTCCAACTCTGTCACTCTGTTATTCTGTAAGGGTCTCCCGCTTGAGCAGGGGGTTGGAATAGATGACCTCCGAGGTCCCTTCCAACGCTATTCTGACTGAAAGTACAGAAGGCGAAACAGCTCACAGAGCACTTCCAACATTGACACAAACCACCCTGGATTTTCCTGGGCTCCTTACAGCTCCAACAGCTTCGTTGACCCCACTTGGTTTCCTCCTCCTCCTCCTCCTCCTCCTCCTCCTCCTCCTCCTAACATTGATGATGTCACCTAGCTGGGTCATGAAACGTCTGCAAGAAAACCACCTACTTCGGAGAGCATCCAGGACCCCCCCAGTCCTCCCCCCCTCCTCCTCCTCCTCCTCCTTCTCCTCCCCCCCCAGTTGGGTCATGAAACCACCCAACTCAGAGAAGATCCGGGCGCGCCAACGTACATTTGGGGACCTTCCACTCCTTGGCGTGTTTCCGGAGGTACTCCTTCGGTGTGGGCACCTGGAGTTTCGGGATGCCCATGGTTTGGCAGGGCGCCTTCCTCGTCTCCTCCATTTCCCGCTGGAGAGACGGTCGGAAGGAGGAGACGTACCTTCGGTGGAGAAGAAAGGAGACGGGTAGTGGGGTTCTAAAGATGGGGGGGGGGTCTGCCCCGGCTGAGGAAGGAGCTGGGCCAATCAGCAGGAGATGGTGAGTTCTAGTCCCGCCTTAGGCATGAAACCCGGCTGGGCGACTTTGGGCCAGTCACCAAGAGATGGTGAGTTCTAGTCCCGCCTTAGGCATGAAAGCCGGCTGGGTGACTTTGGGCCAGTCACCAGGAGACGGTGAGTTCTAGTCCCGCCTTAGGCATGAAAGCCGGCTGGGTGACTTTGGTCCAGTCACCAGGAGACGGTGAGTTCTAGTCCCGCCTTAGGCATGAAAGCCGGCTGGGTGACTTTGGGCCAGTCACCAGGAGACGGTGAGTTCTAGTCCCGCCTTAGGCATGAAATCCGGTTGGGTGACTTTGGGCCAGTCACCAGGAGACGGTGAGTTCTAGTCCCGCCTTAGGCATGAAATCCGGTTGGGTGACTTTGGGCCAGTCACCAGGAGACGGTGAGTTCTAGTCCCGCCTTAGGCATGAAAGCCGGTTGGGTGACTTTGGGCCAGTCACCAGGAGACGGTGAGTTCTAGTCCCGCCTTAGGCATGAAAGCCGGCTGGGTGACTTTGGGCCAGTCACCAGGAGACGGTGAGTTCTAGTCCCGCCTTAGGCATGAAAGCCGACTGGGTGACTTTGTCCCAATCACCAGGCGACGGTGAGTTCCAGTCCCGCCTAAGCATGGAAGCTGTCGAGGACTCCCCGCGTCCATGGCGGCAGAGTCCCCCAACCTAGGGAAAGGCGGGGAGGGGGAGCGGAGATGGCCGCGCATGTGCGCGCACCTCCATTTGCACGAGTGGCGGACACGGGTGCCCACCGTTGGCGCAAACAATGTGCGTGCACGCCCTCGCCCACCACTCGCGTACGCAGGCATGCGTGCACGTGCGCTCCCCCGACAGTTCTGTGGCCCGGTTTCAAAGGGTTCGAGTCCCGGTAGCGGGCTACAGTCCAGGGGTTGTGGACCCCCCCGTTAGCGCCTTGGCAACTAGACCTCTCGGGATTTCTTGCTCCCGGGACGTTGCTGGGATCCGTACACTCGGGAAGCAGTGGGCGTGAGGGTCCCAGTCAGAGAGGCCCCCTCCCCGGATCCCAAACCCAGGAGGACCCAGGACTCTCAAGATGGCGGAACCAGGCCCATTTTGCTCCCCTACCTGAGCGGCGGCTTGGGGGGCTCCTCCTCCCCCCCGGTGGGCAGCCAGTGGTAGATGCTCTCCTGCTGCTCCGTTTGAGGCTGGGGGCACAGCTCGGCCATTTCGGGCCCGGGGGTCCCGCGGAGAGCCGGGCTGAAATGGCAGAACGGGTGAACTCGGGCGCTTAGGGGCTTCTCAGGTCAGGAAACAGTGGGGGGCTTAGGAGAAGCCGTCTACCTCCCCCCTTGGGGAAGAGCAGAAGGGGGCAAGGACCCCGATCTCCCCACAGGGTGGGGGTCTCTCAAATCTATAGGAGGCTTGGGGTTGAGGTCTGCTTTCCGGCGAGGGAGGGGGCGTTTACTCTCTCCCCCGCCCCATTGCTGGAAGGGACTGGGGCTTCAACCCTCCGGCAGCGGCAGTTGGTTCCGAGGGTAGGAGGGAGAGGAGCCTGCAGAGGCCCCGCCCACAGGGCTCTAGTCCCGCCTTCGGCGTGAAGGCCATCTGGGTGACTTTGGGCCAGTCGCCAGTTCTGTATTTCTGTGAGGGTCTCCTGCTCGAGCAGGGGGTTGGACTAGAGGACCTCCATGGTCCCTTCCGACTGCGAGTCTGTCATTCTGTAAGGGTCTCCTGCTCGAGCAGGGGGCTGGACTAGATGACCTCCAAGGTCCCTTCCGACTGCGAGTCTGTCATTCTGTAAGGGTCTCCTGCTCGAGCAGGGGGTTGGACTAGATGACCTCCGTGGTCCCTTCCGACTGCGAGTCTGTCATTCTGCAAGGGTCTCCTGCTCGAGCAGGGGGTTGGACTGGATGACCTCCGTGGTCCCTTCCGACTGCGAGTCTGTCATTCTGCAAGGGTCTCCTGCTCGAGCAGGGGGTTGGACTAGATGACCTCCGTGGTCCCTTCCGACTGCGAGTCTGTAATGCTGTAAGGGTCTCCTGCTCGAGCAGGGGGCTGGACTAGATGACCTCCGTGGTCCCTTCCGACTGCGAGTCTGTAATGCTGTAAGGGTCTCCTGCTCGAGCAGGGGGTTGGACTAGAGGACCTCCATGGTCCCTTCCGACTGCAAGTCTGTCATTCTGTAAGGGTCTGCTGCTCGAGCAGGGGGTTGGACTAGATGACCTCTGAGGTCCCTTCCAGCTCTGTCATTCTATGATTCTGTAAGGGTCTCCTGCTCGAGCTGGGGGCTGGACTAGATGACCTCCGTGGTCCCTTCCGACTGCGAGTCTGTCATTCTGTAAGGGTCTCCTGCTCGAGCAGGGGGTTGGACTAGATGACCTCCATGGTCCCTTCCGACTGCGAGTCTGTCATTCTGTAAGGGTCTCCTGCTCGAGCAGGGGGTTGGACTGGATGACCTCCGTGGTCCCTTCCGACTGCGAGTCTGTCATTCTGTAAGGGTCTGCTGCTCGAGCAGGGGGTTGGACTAGATGACCTCTGTGGTCCCTTCCGACTGTGAGTCTGTCATTCTGTAAGGGTCTGCTGCTCGAGCAGGGGGTTGGACTAGATGACCTCCGTGGTCCCTTCCGACTGTGAGTCTGTAATTCTGTAAGGGTCTCCTGCTCGAGCAGGGGGTTGGACTAGATGACCTCCGTGATCCCTTCCGACTGTAATTCTGTAAGGGTCTCCTGCTCGAGCAGGGGGTTGGACTAGATGACCTCCAAGATCCCTTCCGACTGCGAGTCTGTCATTCTGTAAGGGTCTCCTGCTCGAGCAGGGGGTTGGACTAGATGACCTCCGTGGTCCCTTCCGACTGCGAGTCTGTCATTCTGTAAGGGTCTGCTGCTCGAGCAGGGGGTTGGACTAGATGACCTCCGTGGTCCCTTCCAACTGTGAGTCTGTAATTCTGTAAGGGTCTCCTGCACGAGCAGGGGGTTGGACTAGATGACCTCCGTGGTCCCTTCCGACTGTAATTCTGTAAGGGTCTCCTGCTCGAGCAGGGGGTTGGAGTAGATGACCTCCAAGGTCCCTTCCGACTGCGAGTCTGTCATTCTGTAAGGGTCTCCTGCTCGAGCAGGGGGTTGGACTAGATGACCTCCGTGGTCCCTTCCGACTGCGAGTCTGTCATTCTGTAAGGGTCTCCTGCTCGAGCAGGGGGTTGGACTAGATGACCTCCGTGGTCCCTTCCGACTGCGAGTCTGTCATTCTGTAAGGGTCTCCTGCTCGAGCAGGGGGTTGGACTAGATGACCTCCGTGGTCCCTTCCGACTGCGAGTCTGTTATTCTGTAAGGGTCTCCTGCTCGAGCAGGGGGTTGGACTAGATGACCTCCGTGGTCCCTTCCGACTGCGAGTCTGTCATTCTGTAAGGGTCTCCTACTCGAGCAGGGGGTTGGACTAGATGACCTCCCTGTTTCCTTCCGACTGCGAGTCTGTCATTCTGTAAGGGTCTCCTGCTCGAGCAGGGGGTTGGACTAGATGACCTCCATGGTCCCTTCCGACTGCGAGTCTGTCATTCTGTAAGGGTCTCCTACTCGAGCAGGGGGTTGGACTAGATGACCTCCATGATCCCTTCCGACTGCGAGTCTGTAATGCTACAAGGGTCTCCTGCTCGAGCAGGGGGTTGGACTAGAAGACCTCCATGGTCCCTTCCACCTCTGTAATTCTGTAAGGGTCTTCTGGCTGAGCAGAAGACTCACTGTCGGAAGGGACCTTAGAGGTCATCTAGTCCAACCCCCTGCTCAAGCAGGAGACCCTTGCAGGATGACAGAGCCGGAAGGGATCTCGGGGGTCATCTAGTCCAACCCCCTGCTCAAGCAGGAGACCCTTGCAGAATGACAGAGCCGGAAGGGACCTCGTGGGTCATCTAGTCCAACCCCCTGCTCGAGCAGGAGACCCTTGCAGAATGACAGAGCCGGAAGGGACCTCGGGGGTCATCTAGTCCAACCCCCTGCTCGAGCAGGAGACCCTTGCGGAATGACAGAGCCGGAAGGGACCTCGGGGGTCATCTAGTCCAACCCCCTGCTCAAGCAGGAGACCCTTGCAGAATGACAGAGCCGGAAGGGACCTCGGGGGTCATCTAGTCCAACCCCCTGCTCGAGCAGGAGACCCTTGCGGAATGACAGAGCCGGAAGGGACCTCGGGGGTCATCTAGTCCAACCCCCTGCTCAAGCTCCGCGTGACCTCGCTGTTGTCCCTCTATTGTCCCTGAGCCAAGGACTGAGTAAGCTTTTTTTTTTCTTCTCAACTACACCCAAACTCAGGCTGCCTGAGTTTGGAGTCTGCCCATCTGGTGGTGTGAACATACAAATATGTGCGGAGATCCCTAGAGATAATGTAGCAGGGAGAGAAACGGTGTGCTTTTCCGGATTATCACGCCCGCATCGGTCCTTCGTAAAGGACCCCGGTTTACTCAGCGTAGAAAAGGTGGAAATGAGAGAACTTTTGAAGGTAAATTTAGATATGTCACCGAGGATCGTGTTACGCTTACTGGAGGAAAAACAAGATATAAATGAAGCAAAAAAAAAAAAAGGAATTGATTGTAAATTTGATAATGATAAGATAAGATAGATAAGATAACCTTTATTGTCATTTTTTTGCTGTGGGCACAACGGCACCCGACGGCAGCTAGATTAGTGACGGTTAAATATTGGAGATGGAATTGGGATAGTCAAAGAAAGGAAGTAGGGAATGTGGCCATAAACGATCAATTAACAACAGAAATCAAAGTTTAAAAAAGGGGTGACTAAAATCAATAATTGTCCTGGAATAGGGGATGGTTTTATACAAAACAGTCTTGGTGGAAGGCAACGGGAATAAACCCGCTCGAGAGCGCATGCTGTTTTGGAGGGGACAAAGGCACAATTGAAATCTATTGCGTGTTGTTAGTTGTTATATATGAGACGAAATGTAGGCATATAAAAATGGTCTCCAGGGGTGCGGGTGCACCGTAGTATTTGTATTTTTTTTTAAATACTGTTTTTTTATTTAGATTTATATGTGTTGTGTTCGTATTGCTTGTATTTGAATAAAATAAAATAAAAATAAAATAAAATAAAATAAAAGATGGAGAGCAGCCCAGTTGGAAATACATTGTTGTGACGTATAAACTAACCAAGGAGAGAAGCAACCTAGAACTAAGGAGAAACTTCCTGACAGTGAGAACAATTAACCAGTGGAACTCCTTGCCTCCAGAAGCAGTGAATGCTCCAACACTGGAAGTTTTTAAGAAGAGACTGGACAGCCATTTGTCTGAAATTGGTATAGGGTTTCCTGCCTGAGCAGGGGGTTGGACTAGAAGACCTCCAAGGTCCCTTCCAACTTTATTATTATTATTATTATTATTATTATTATTATTATTATTATTATTATTATTATTATTATTATTATTATTATTATTATTATTATTATTATTATTATTATTATTATTATTATTATCTTTTATTCATTAAACAGGAACCTCAGTCAACTGAACACTCAACTTGGCTGGCGCTGATGGTTGACACGGGTTGCTACCAGCATCCTAGGTGTCCACCAGGTAAATCCTTAAAATGTAAGATGTTCCGAGTAGCGCCGTTTTTTGTAACATTGCTGGAGTTATTGCAGGAAGCTGCAGTTTCTTGATGTGTTTTGCAAAGTTTGTGGACATCGTTCCCAGTGCCCCGATGACAATGGGTGTCACCGTGACACGTTTCATCCGTCATCGCGCAGTTTCGATGGCCAGGTCGCGACATGTCGTCATTTTTTCCAGTTCTTTTTCTTCGACTCTGGCATCTCCCGGTACAGCGATGTCAATCAGCTGTACGCTTCGGTTCCCTACGACTGCGATATCCGGAGCGTGTTGTGTTCCAACTGGCGATCTGTCTGCGTTCGAAAGTCCCACAAGATCTTCAACCTCTCATTCTCGACTTTTTCCACCCTGTGTTCCCACGACTTTTCAGACACAGGCAAGTCGTATTTTTTACACGATGCCCAGTGGATTAATTTAGCGACTCGATCATGTCTAGATTTGGAATCAGTTTGTGCGATTTTGCTGCACTCAGAGATTAGGTGTGAAACAGTTTCAACTTTGTCATTGCAAAGTCGGCAATTTGGATTGTCAGTGGATTATTATTATTATTATTATTATTATTATTATTATTATTATTATTATTATTATTATTATTATTATTATTATTATTATTATTATTATTATTATTGTTGTTGTTGTTGTTGTTGTTGTTGTTATTATTATTGTTATTATTGTTGTTATTATTGTTATTATTATATTGTTGTTGTTATTTATTATTATTATTATTTATTATTATTTATTGTTGTTGTTGTTGTTGTTGTTGTTATTATTATTTAATTAATTATTAATTTGCAACCACTGCAAAGGGATTCAGCCCGGATGTTACATGAGGGGACGGCAGCCAGGTCTATTTTATGCGCCAAAAAACCCGGAAGGAGCCTTTGATTCCCGCCACTGAGGAACGGCTGCAAAAGTGGACGGATTTAGCAGAGATGGTTTGATTAAAGAAAAACCAACCAACCAACCAACCACAATTACTTTCGTTTCTACCTGGAAACCGCAGGAGGTGGTGGTGGTGGGGGGAGGGAACAATGAAACTTTGATTTCGGGTTTTCCCGATTGGAGAGAGTTGTTGTTGTTGAAATGGCTAGTTTACGCTGTTGTGTAAAAGCGAAAAAAGGGGAGGTTTGAGGTTACTATCTTATTCTGCAGCAACGGGAGTCAGAGGTCAGTGCCTTTTGTTTCTTTTTCCCCTTCTTTCCTACACATAGAATAGAATAGAATAGAATAGAATAGAATAGAATAGAATAGAATAGAATAGAATAGAATAGAATAGAATAGAATAGAATAGAACGGAACGGAGCAGAACAGAACAGAACAGAATAGAATAAGAAATAAGAATAGAATAGAATAGAAGAATAAGAAATAAGAAATAATAGAATAGAATAGAATAAGAAATAAGAATAGAATAGAATAAGAAATAAAAATAGAATAGAATAGAATAGAATAGAATAAGAAATAAGAATAGAATAGAATAGAATAAGAAATGAGAATAGAATAGAACAGAACAGAACAGAACAGAACAAGAAATAAGAAATAAGAATAAAATAGAATAGAAGAATAAGAAATAAGAAATAAGAATAAATAGAAGAGAATAGAATAGAATAAGAAATAAGAATAAATAGAATAGAAAATATGGAATAGAATAGAATATAATAAGAAATAAGAATAGAATATAATAAGAAATAAGAATAGAATATAATAAGAAATAAGAATAGAATATAATAAGAAATAAGAATAGAATAAGAAATAAGAAATAAAAATAGAATAGAATAGAATAGAATAGCAGAGCTGGAAGGGACCTCGGAGGTCTTCTAGTCCAGCCCCCTGCTCAAGCAGGAGAACCTACACCATTTCAGACAAGTGACTGTCCAGCCTCTTCTTAAAAACCTCCAGTGATGGAGCACCCACAATTTCTCAAGGCAAAGTATTTGTGGCAGCCCTTCAAATATTGGAATTTTGCTATCGTGTCTCCCCTATTTCTTCTTTTCTTTAGACTAGCCAAGCCCAAGTCCCGCAGCCGTCCTTCGTCTGTTTTAGTCTCCAGGCCTTGGATCCTCTCTTAGTTGCTCTTCTCTGAACTTTTTTCCCAAGGTCTCAACCTCTTTTTTTGTGATGTGGTGACCCAAATTGGCTGCGGTATTCCAGGTGTGGCCTCGCTCGGGCTTTACGAAGCGGGACTCCGACTTCGCGCGATCTTGATTCTGGGCCTCTGTTTTAAAAAAAAGACTGGGTCTGTTTTCCTTGCTGTCAACCTGTCCCTTCCCTTTCTCTCCCCTATTTTTCCTATTGTTTGCTTCTGTATTTTTGTATTTTACCTTATAAACGAATAAAAAGAAAATCAGGTCTCAAAGTATTCAGCCAGTAGGTGGCAGTGTTTGTCAATTTGGTACGGTATATATACTCTATGGTCTTTTTGTTCGGAGGAGAAAAGTTTTCAATAATAATAATAATAATAATAACAACAACAACAACAACAACAATAAAGTTGGAAGGGACCTTGGAGGTCATCGAGTCCAACCCCCTGCTCAGGCAGGAAACCCTATACCATTTCGGACAAATGGCTGTCCAGTCTCTTCTTAAAACCTTCCAGTGTTGGAGCAGGTGGTTCCACTGGTTAATTGTTCTCACTGTCAGGAAGTTTCTCCTTAGTTCCAGGTTGCTTCTCTCCTTGAATTAGTTTCCATCCGTTGCTCCTTGTCCTTGGAGAACAGCTTGACTCCCTCTTCTTTGGGGCAGCCCCTGAGATACTGGAAGGCTGCTATCATGTCCCCCCTCGTCCTTCTCTTCATTAAACTAGACATCCCCAATTCCAGCAACCGTTCCTAATATGTTTTAGCCTCCAGTCCCCTAATCATCTTTGTTGCTCTTCTCTGCACTCTTTCTAGAGTCTCAACATCTTTTTTACATCGTGGTGACCAAAACTGGATGCCGTATTCCAAGTGTGGCCTTACCAAGGCCTTGTAAAGTGGTAGTAACCCTTCACGTGATCTTGATTCTCTCCCTCTGTTAATGCAGCCCAGCACTGTGTTGGCTTTTTTGGCGGCTGCAGCACACGGCTGGCTCGTATTTAAGTGATTGTCCACTAGGACTCCGAGGTCCCTCTCACAGTTGCTACTATTGAGCAAGGTACCCCCTATACTATACCTGTGCATTTGGTTTTTCTTACCTAAATGTAGAGCCTTACTTTTTTCACCATTGAATTTCAGGTATCAGCTGGGAGACAAACTCCCAGATATCAGCTGGGAGACAAACTCTGCAGCGAGCAGAAGATCAAACAGATTCCTAACCAAGCTAGCCGACAACTTTGTCATCCGAAAGGTGGAGGAGGGAACTAGACGTAAAGCCATACTGGATTGAATTCTTACTAACAGAGAAGAAGTGATAGAGGGAGTTGAAGTTGCCAGAACCTTGGGCGAAAGCGACCACGTCATTCTGGAATTTAATATAACGCAAACACTAGCGACAGAAAACAATCAAACCGGGGTCTTAAACTTCGAAAGAGCCGACTTTAACAAACTCAGAGAGAACCTAGGGAAGATCCCATGGATGAAAATCCTAAAGGGGAAAAAAAAGCCGAGAAGCGTGGGAAAGCCTGAAAAATGCGATCATAAAAGCCCAGACCAGCACAATACCGCTGAAAAAGAAAAACAAGAAATCCAAGAAGAAACCAGCACGGCTGTACAAACTGACAAACTGAAAGACAAAAAGGACAAATACAAAAAAATGAAAAGAGGGCCACATAACGAAGGCCGATTATCAGCGGGCAGCCAGAACAAGCAAAGATGAAGTCAGGAAAGCAAAGTCTCAGAACGAACAAAGACTTGCAACAGAAATCATGGATAATAAAAAAAGTTTGTTGCAACGTATTAACAACAAGAAAAAAAGTCAAGGAAACTGTAGGCCCACTACAGAGAGAAGATGGCAAGGAAATTACAGGCAGTAGGGAGAAAGCAGAGCTGATTAACTCATACTTTGCGTCAGTCTTCACAAAAAAAGAAATTATAGTCTAACATACCAAAAAAACTACTCCAAAAGACAAACTAGAAACAAAAATTAAAATAAGCAAGAAAATGGTAAGAGGACACCTATCCGACCTTGACGAATATAAATCACCAGGACCCGACAGATTACATCCCAGAGTTCTGAAGGAGCTGGCAGATGTTATCTCAGAACCGTTGCACCACATCCTTCATAAATCCTGGAGCACTGGGGAAGTACCCGAGGATTGGAAAAGGGCTGATCTGGTTCCCATCTTCAAGAAACTTGAACAATGGGCCCTGTCCAACAAAATTGAGTTTCAAAGTGGAGAAAAGCAAAGTCTTACATTTAGGCAGGAAAAATCAAAGGTGCAAGTACAGATTGGGTGAGACCTGGCTTAAAAACAGCAACTGGGAGAGGGACCTTGGAGTCCTAGTGGACGATCGTGTGACCATGAGCCAGCAGTGTGCGGCAGCAGCCAAAAAAGCTAACACAATCCTGGGTTGTGTAAACAGAGGCCTAGAATCAAGATCACGCGAGGTATTAGTACCGCTTTATAAAATACCCTAGTGAGGCCAGACCTGGAATACTGCAGCCAGTTTTGGTCACCCTATCACAAAAAAGATGTTGAGAGGTTGGAAAAAATTCAGAGAAGAGCAACTAAGAGGATCCAGGGCCTGGAGACTAAAACATACGAAGAACGGCTGCGGCACTTGGGTTTGGCTACTCTAAAGAAAAGAAGAAATAGGGGAGACATGATAGCAGTGTTCCGGTATTTGAGGGGCTGCCCCAAAGAAGAGGGGGTCACGTTATGCACCAAAGCACCAGAGGGAAGGATGAGAAACAATGGTTGGAAACTGACCAAAGAGAGAAGCAAGCTGGAATTAAGGAGAAACTTCCTGACAGTGAGGACAATCAACCAGTGGAACAGCTGGCCACCAGAAATCGTGGGAGCTCCATCACTGGAGATTTTAAAGAAGAGGCTAGAGCTAGACAGTCGCTTGTCTGAGATGGCATAGGTTCTCCTGCTTAAGCGGGGGGCTGGACTAGAAGACCTCTAAGGTCCCTTCTATTCTATTCTATTCTATTCTATTCTATTCTATTCTATTCTATTCTATTCTATTCTATTCTAATTCTATTCCATATTCTATTCTATTCTATTCTATTCTAATGTTTCTATTCCATTCCATTCCATATTTTCTATTCTATTCTATTCTATTCTATTCTATTCTATTCTATTCTATTCTATTCTATTCTATTCTATTCTATTCTATTCTATTCTATTCTATTCTATTCTATTCTATTCTATTCTAATGTTTCTATTCCATTCCATTCCATTCCATATTTTCTATTCTATTCTATTCTATTCTATTCTATTCTATTCTATTCTATTCTATTCTATTCTATTCTATTCTATTCTATTCTATTCTATTCTATTCTATTCTATTCTATTCTATTCTATTCAATGAGGACCAGTGACATAGCCGTCTCTGCAGGGACGGCTATTGGCCAATGGCCAATCAATCAGCTCCGGTCCCATCCTCTTATACCCTTTCCCGCCCTCAAACCGCAGACAGATGGTCAGCAGCCTTGCACTTTCCGCTGACCCTCTGCTGATCATAACGTCCCACATGCCCGTGCACATTGGAAGCCGTGCCCATCAGCTACTTTCGGTTCCCCCTTTCTCCCCATTCCAGTCCTCATGTTCTTAAATATATTTGAAACGGGCGAGCTTCGCGAAACCCTCTCGAGTAGAGTGCAGCTGCCGTTTAGATTACAAATAGCTCCCTCGGATTGTAGAACGGAGCCGAGCACAGACGGTGGTTCGATACCCTTTCCCGTGAAGGCCCGATTTAGTTCACCTGGGCCTAAACCTTGCCTAGAAAACTGTTGCCCCCCCCTCCCCAAAATTGGGACTTAGCCGTTTGACCGCCAAAACACAAGGCGTGAAACAAAAATACTTTTATTTGCGTACCAAGGTATAAAGGGGCCTGGCTTCGAAAGCTACCAAGGCCCTGATCACAGTTTTACAGCGGTTTTTATAGTCTAAGGTGAATCACATCCCCCCCTTTGCCCCCCCCCCCAATAATACATGCATGGATTGCAGCCCCCTGAAAGCTTTCTCGCTTGCTACGCAAAATAGCTAAATGTCACGCCACCTGTTGCCCACCCCAGGTCACGGGTATCTTGCAAAGCTTCTAGTTTCCCGTGCCGGCTACGTGGTTTTGGGTTTTCTTGCAAGTGAGGTACTCGTGTACCCAACATCCTGGCTAAGTGGTTTCTGAACAGGTTAAGTCTGTCTCGCTTCCTTGCTCCTGCAGCCCCACTTCCCACCGCAGCCTCCCTCGCAATGCTATCCAGTAGGTCAACTGTCAGCAAACTTGTACTGCAAATCCCCTAGTAAGTAAGCCGAAAGGAAAAGTTGCTTAATTCTGTAAGAATAAATGCCTCTCTCAGAATTTCATCTGCCTGTAGATAAAAGAGAAAGAAGACTCAGTGTACTTTAGAGCAGGCATGTCAAACTCGCCATGTCATGGGACGTTGTGCAACGCATCACGGCTTTCCCCCCCATTGCCGGCAATGGGGTGGGCGCGGTTTCGGCGTGACGCATCCGGCCCGCGGGCCGGCGGTTTGACCCGCCTGCTGCAGAGCATGGGACAACTTCTATCAAGGGCTAGAAGAACGAGTGAGAGAGAAAGGAATGGGATGTATTAGTAAGAAGAAGACTATTGGGTGAAGTGAAGATGTCAGAAACATATCGTTAACTAACATATTGATTATGAAAATATAGAAACTAATTATGACGGATTGTTTTTTAAACACACGAATCCAGACAACATGCTGTTTGCTAAATATTAAAGAATGTTATTTTATAAAAATTATATATATATATATATATATATATGTATTAAATTTGGATTGCCAACAAAGAGTTAAAGAGAGACTGGTATAGCTATTTCGAGCTACTTAGCTCTCATCAGCCAGTCATACTCTTCTGAGATTTGAACCTGGGCTGCTTGCACGTTAGGCAGCTGTATTAACCTCTAGGCCACAGGCTCTCTCTCACTTTGTCAGCTGTGTCAGGGAGGGAAAAGACTCGGGGAGAAGATATATATTGTGTTTTTTTTTCTGAGACACCTGGTCTACCCAAATATGGGAAAGAAGCTTATGCCTATATCAGCCCCAATCCAGGAGCCAACCTAGGCAGCAGTCACTACTGCGACAACCGTATTTGGGTAGACCGGGTGTCTCAGAGAAAAAAAAAACACACTCTCATGTTCATCACACCCACAGCTGGATCCTATCTCCACATGTGATCCTTCTTCTGATCCCCAGGGCCTCATCTGCATGTATATTCTTTCATCTGATTCTTCATTCCCCACCTGTACATATATTCTTTCATCTGATCCTTCAGAACAATAGCCAATATTTTCATTTTTCACACCTGTTACCTGTTACAGTAGTTAAGCAGTAAAGGCACATGGTGACAGTGCACTTTGTTTGTTCTGTAGTGATATATATATCACTACAGAACAAAGTGCACAGTCACCATGTGCCTTTACTATATATATATAGTAAAGGCACACGGTGCCTATAGCGTTACCTCCTCAGAGGCCGCCAAAGCCCAGGCCCTCCCAGCCCTGTTCCCCTCCGTCAAGCTCTGCAGCTGTGCTCTCTAGCTGTTAGTAAAGTGTCTCTTCTAGCAGAGGCTCACGTGAAGTGAGAAAGGCAGCAGGCTCTTGTCGTCAAGAAGGGACTTCCAGGAACAAAGATGACCAGCCCCTAGTCCCAATAGTCAATGCTGTGGTGGTGTCTAGCACACAGGTTGGCAACCTGCGGCTCTGGAGCCGCATGTGGCTCTTTGAGCCTTCCCCTGCGGCTCCCAGCCTCCTCTGCCATTTGCACTCTCACTCTCTCTCACTCTCTCCTTTCCCTCCTCCTCCACAAGAAGGGATCAGCTTAAAACCTCCAACCCCTCTTTGTCTTCACCTGGCCTTTCCAATGAGCAGCCACCACCCCACTCTCCTTTCCTTCCTTCCTTTTCTGTCTTTCCCCCTAGTCCATGCCTGCCACGCCCAAAACCAGCAGCAGCTGTCCCAATCTCTCTCTCCCTGGCCAGGCTCCTGCAGACACTTTCAGACAGCCGGCAGCAGCTTTCCCAATCTCTCTCTCCCCGGCCAGGCTCCTGCAGACACTTTCAGACAGCCCCGCTACATATATATTCAAAATTTTTGTCTTTACACTAAAAACACGAACCCCGGGTGCATTCATAATTAAGAAAAACAATCGAACACCAGGATAAGTACAAACAAAGACTGTTTAATAAACTTAGTTTTCGTCGGCTAACTGCCAACGTCATCAGAGTAAAATGCCGGAGATTCGGAAGCTTGCTTATAAAAGCTTGCAAAAACAGCTGGTCTTATAAGCAAGCTTCCGAATCTCCGGCATTTTACTCTGATGATGTTGGCAGTTTAGCCGATGAAAGCTAAGTTTATTAAACAGTCTTTGTTTGTACTTATCCTGGTGTTCGATTGTTTATATAAAATAGTCTTGAAGATATGAGTCTCAGGTATATTCATATTCAAAAAAACTAAAACACACATCACAGACTGAAGAATTTATTTAAAAACTTAGCTTTCGTCAGCATCTGCTGACATCGTCAGAGTTCTAGCCAGCATTGAGAATCACGTTCTTATAGTCTTTGTAATGCCAATCGTTTGGCTAACGAGCGTGTTACCGGTCTATTCGGCTCCCGCCCCCCGTAGTTAATTGCTCTGTTGTTGCTTCCGTCGTGCTCGTTGACAGCTGTTTGAATTTCGGCACGTGTGGAGCAGGCGTTTGGCCGCGCGCAGTCATTTTGCTGCTCTTTTGACGTTTCTGTGTGTAATGCTGCCGTTTCAGCTATTCGTTCTTCCTTGTTGTCATGACAACAGCGAGATGACTGCGCATGGCCAAACGCCCACTCCACACGGGTGGGGCGAGTGGAGAGAAGCAGAGTGCCAGAATTCAAACAGCTGTCAATGAGCCCGATGGAAATAGTAACGGGGCAATTGATTACGGGAGGGCGGGAGCTGAATAGACCCGTGACACGCTCGTTAGCCAAACAGTTGGCTCTGCAGAGACTATAAGAACGTATTCCCTCAATCCTGGCTTGAACTCTGACGATGCCAGCAGATACTGGCGAAAGCTAAGTTTTAATAAATTTTTTAGTCTTGGTGATCTGTGTTTTTTTATTTTGTGGTACCCCACTGCTTACTTCTCTCCATGTGGATGTAGTGCCGTTGAGGACTACTCGTTTCGTTACCAGGCTAGATAACATCTTCAGTGGAGTTTAGGGGATGACAGCATCGGTGTTCTTCTGTATATAAGAGCTTCAGGTGTGAGTGTGTCGAGTGAAGGTGTTGTCGTGGGTCTTGTGATAGGTCAGGTGCAATTCCATCAACAGGCACATCGATCTACAACCAGCCTACGAAACCCTCAGAATCCAAATCAAGCGCACCAACCCTCAACCATCCCGCGCAATCCCCCAGTTCCCACCAGCAGTTCACCTCCCAACGACCCTGACCTGATGTAACCTCCCCACCGCAAGACCCATCACAAGACCCCCACTGATTTCTCACACCTGACCCATCACAAGACCCACTACAAGACCCCCCCAGTTGACACACCAACACCTGACCCATCACAAGACCCTGACCTGATGAGACCCTCACCTAATGTGACCTCGCCATCACAAGACCTACTGACCACACGAAGCCCTTATAAACAGAACGACACTGACACTGACATCCCCTAAACTCTGCTGAAGATATTAACCTAGCCTGGTGACAAGACGTTTGGAAACCGACCCACAAGCTTGGAGAACGAACCTTCACCCTCATCCTATGCCCGAGCTACAGATATTCTCCACTATTGCAAATCTTTTTGGAGTAGTGGTGGACCACCCAGGTGGACATCAGCTTAGGTGGTTCCAGAACTGGATGGGCTCCTTAGGATTATTTTGATGTTGACGTTGACGAACGTGGCATAAGGTGGCATCTACGAGACTGCCAAGGGACATCAAACACGCAGCCACCTCACTGATGAAACCTAGTTGGTTGAAAGGACCGCCCGAGTCCTAAGATCTTCAGAAAGAGGGGCAAATACAGAGGCCATCAACCTGATTTGGCCACCCACCCGCCTCGTCTCTGGTCTGAAGTACGTTGATCTGTTTGAGGTGATACTACAGCGATATACAAGCAGGATACGGGAAAGAGAAGGGGTTGAGCAGGACCTGGCTGGTTGTTTTAGAGCTGGCTGTTATGCCTTTTGTAGATATTGTCTAAAGAGGAAAGATTCTCAGATGTCCACCTGCTCATTAGACACAGGTGTCTTCCTGCCCTCTACAGCAGGGCTTTTCAACCTGTGGTACACGTACCACTTGTGGTACATTAATGAGTGGCAGGTGGTACGCAGCCCTGCCTAGCCAAGTGTAGTGGGGAAGGGAAAGAGCCAGCACAGGCAAAGACTTACAGTGAGAGAGTCCTCTGGAGCTTCAGATTTTACTATTTGGGTGCACTTGCTCAACCTTAGGAGGGGGAGGTCTTCTAAGAGCAACGTCTAGTTCCTGACGTTCCTTGAGGACCTCCATGGTCAAGGTTAAACTTTTCCTTTCCAGCCTTTTTAACGAGTCAAAGAAACCCTTCATGCTCTCGGCGCTCATTTTCCAGGACATTTCGGCAGCAGCGTTACGGCTTCCTCCGTTTTCTCGGTGAACAAAGAGGGCTGAATGGGTGAATCTGAAGTGCAGAGGGGTTCCCGACTCGTCCCGAGCACACGGCAGGTCAGCCTCCTTCAGGGCCTCCAGGACAGGTGGGGTCCCCCCATCTGAAAAGGTAATCAGGAGTTGGATGTTATCCTTCATGTCTTTTCCCAATGTGGAGAGCATGGAATCAAAGACACATTTCTGAGTTGAATGGGTAAGGAAGGCCTGGGCCACCAAGCAGATGGCATCCACGTGGTCAATGCCCCCTGGGGTGGAGAACAACTCCAAAAGCTGCTTCTCAACCAGTTTGTCTTGCTCTGCGTCTCTTCTTCCCACAAATCCTGGAGTGTCGATCATTGTGAGAGAATAGGGAATTTGGAAACCCTCCCGATGGTTCACCACGTAGGCTGTGACTCCAGACGTCCTGCTTCCAGCTTTGCTTCTCTGGATGGTTTCATGAACGAGTTTGAATCGGAAATTATCTTCCCACTGGACACCCAGGATATAATTGATCATCCCATTGATCAGAGTGGTTTTCCCACACCCTGTTGCTCCCATCACCAGGATCACTTTGTCGGGCACTTCGAAGTTCTCGTTTCCAAGATGGTACATAATACAGGGTGTATCTAAGGGGACTTTCACCAGAGGAAGGGCGAACACTAATGGCTGTCTGTCCTCCACCAGGAAGCTTTCCTGAAGGAACTGGCGGGCTATGCTATCTGCATCTTCTTCCTGCAGTGATGTGGAGACCTCCACCTCCTCGCTGGGGACACTCAGAGCTCCATTATCACACACGGCGGACACCCGTATTCTATACGCCATCTGGGGCTTCAGACCTTCGATGGGGTAAAACTCTGTTTTTCTCCCAGTCCTTTTTTCAGTCCAGTGGTCCTTCCCATCTCCAGCCTCCACCGTTCTGTACTCCACCTTGTACTCCTTGACCACAACTCCTGAGGCAACGATGCTGGGACTCATCCAGGCCACAGAGATGACAGAAGATGCTGCAGTGACCGCTCTTAATTTCTCAGGAGGGCTGGTGGGAAGGGTCTTTATGGGTGGGCTCAGGTCACTGAATTTACTAAGACCCGGCTTGCAACAAGCAGCATATCGGAGCAGGTACTCTGTGTTTGGAAGAAGATCTTTCAGCAGGGACGTCTCCCCGGCGTCCTCTGTCCTCATGGTCTTCCAGTTTTCTTCCCCTGCAATCTTGTACTCTACCAGGTAGCTGGAGATTGTAGCCCTCCCGTATGCAGCGGGCTGTAACGTCAGCTGAATGCTGTCGTGTCTCAGTTCGCTAATCTGCAAAGGGAGAGGTTTTGAGGGCAACTCAAAGTTCTTGCTGACCAGCTCTCCGTCTTCATAAAGGTATATTGAGCCTCCTGGGGTGTCCACATCTGGGAGTGAGGCCACAACAAAGCAGACATCCTCATTCGATTGATTGACACTGGAAAAGTCTTTGATGGATTTGGCAGCTTGGCGAGCATTCCGGGTCCACCCCTTGTTCTCAAACCAGGCCGTGTCTTCGTCCTGCCCAGGGATGGACCTTGTGGACTTAGCTGATCCTGGCAAGAATTGCTCCTGAAGCCAGTCCTGTAAGCTCAAGAGAAATGGCTCCTTTTTATACAAAGAGGTGAAAATAAAGGAGATCACGTATACATTCTGGAGGTCCAGAACTATTTCCTCCAGCTTGTTCTGAGATGAGATAACTTCCACTTCACTTAGAATAGTCAGGTAAGATTTGACAAAGTTAATTTCTCTTTTCTTGGTGTCCAGAAATTCATAGAGTCTTTGGCTGTTGAAGGGTGACTGGTTGACGGACGTCAAGAGGTCCACCAGGGTCCCTTCCTCCTGCCCTCCACCCCGGATGGAAGGCAACATTCTGGCCAGCTGTTTCTGGAAAGTCTGCCTGTGTTGCTTGCACAGATCCTTGAACTGCTGGATCTTCCTCTTGATCTCAGGGAAGGTGTCAGCAATGGGATCCTTGGCTAGATCGTTGCTTTGCATCCGGATTTCGTTGAGTTCCTCCAAGATTTTTTCAGCATCAAAGGTCAACGCTTGGCTGATCTCATGGACCATCTTAGCTGCTCTGGTGTCCAGTTTGGTCAGTGGGTAGAGCCAGACCCTCATAGGCACAGCGTTCTCCCCGTGTTCCCCTAACATTTTTGGTAGAATTTCATAAACTTTCATGGCATCTTGGAAAGAGACTGGATTTTTCTCCAGGGAAAAGTCTCCGTGGAACGTGCAACCGAACTTCCGAGCATTCTCTTTCTCCTCCCTGTTTAGTTTGACCTCTCCTTCTCCCGAGACTGATATCAGCTTCTGAATTGTAAGCTGGAGACTTCCTTGAATATCTTTTACCGTCTCCTTTGTGGAAACTTCTCGGTCAAACACGAAGAAAGCCTGGGCTCCGTAGAGGATGGCGGTGACCACGTGGGTGGCCGTGCCATGCTCAAAAACTTCTGGGTAGGAGACATTCTGGATTCCGAGGTGGCTCATGGTCAGCTGCTCATACCTGGTGGTGGTTTTGTACTGGACGGTGACTCTGGCCTGTTGCTTGGACTTCTTGGTGTCGTGAAGATACTTGGCCGACCACCCCCCCACTTCAATCAGCCCCCCAAGGAAACTGGCCTTGAGGGATCCTGAGATGTCCAGGGCAGATGCTTTGTCGTCAATAGTGTCGGACGCAATGATTTCCGATTCGGTCTTGGGCTGAGGCCTGATGGTCAGGTCCTTCTGAAGAGAGCTGTAGTCCCAAAGGGTGACACCTGCATGGAAGAGATGAAAAGAGGGACCTGAATTGAACACATTCTTCCAGAACACCTGCAGCTGGATAGAGAAGCTCCAGAGAGGTGGGACAATGGAGTCATAATTTCCCCTGGAGGGTTCCCTCATTTCCTCTGTCCGGCCATCACCAGAGAAACCTCCTGCTTGTTTTGCCAAATACCAGGATCCCCGACTGAGTAGAGAGGAATGGGAATTGCTATGCGCCTATGGCAGCGGTCCCCAAACTTGGGGGAGGGGCACGGCCCACTAGTGGGCCGTGGGGGGTTTACAACCGGGCCGCAGAGAGAGCTGGCAAGCGGGCGCGCATCCTCACTTGCACGGGCAGCGGACGAGTACCCTCAGGCGTGCTCCCTTCAAAGCGAGCGGCAAGGGCGCGTGCACGCCTCTCGTGCAAGTGGAGCCGCGCACAGCGTGCTGGATGGTCACTTGTGCGGAACCGTCCTTTGCCCGCCCCGCTGGTCCGCAAAGCCAGAAACGTTGGGGGACTCTGACCTATGGATTTCAAGGCAGATCTCCAACTCCCTGGAGAAAGCTCGTTTTTCCATCAGGGATTCGGAGGCGTCTCCTCTGTTCGGGCCCGCCCTCCCCCCCCCCGGGAAAAAGCAGCAACACCACCACTTGAGCATTACATCCCTCACTCCGGGATCACAACTCCTTTTTTCCGAATCGTTTCGCTGACTTTGATTTGGGAACCTACCCGGTGGTTGGTAGTCAAAGCCAGCCCTGCTGGGTGCCTGGCCAAGGGATGGATACGCCTTCCCGGCTAGAAGGTCCTACTTAGCTAGCTGCTACCAGCAGGCCATGTGCCCAGGAGCTCCACTCTGTCGCTGGGCTGAGCCGGTGTATCTATGGCAGTGCCCGTCTCCCTCCCTCCCTTCCTCCAAAGACCCATCAGCCTCTCCTCCAGCTCCTACCGGGGACAAGGGCATCCTTGTGGCAGTTGTACAGCATCCCCAGCTGGAAGGGGCGGCCCAGGGCTGGGGTCTCAATGGCATCCTCCGTCTGGGCCATGCTTGGCGCCTGCGGCTCGCTGACTCTTCTGCTGTCCTGCAAAGAGAGAAGAACCATCCATAGGAGGCCACGACGGACCGGTGTCTCTAATGAGTTGTGCTGGGGTCACTTCCTGAAGCCCCTTCCCCAGGTTTGTCCCCCCCCTCTCCAACATCAAAGAGTCATTGGGTACACTTGCCCAAAGTCCACCCCTGTAAAAGGCTTTGGGGGAGGGGATTCCTGTCAGGGAATTATGCCCGCCGGGTGTCCGAACGTGTCGGAATTCATTGTTGGGATGCACTTTTGTGCAACCGCTGCAGGAGTATTATAATAATAATAAAGTTGGAAGGGACCTTGGAGGTCATTGAGTCCAACCCCCTGCTCAGGCAGGAAACTCTAGACCATTTCGGACAAATGGCTGTCCAGTCTCTTCTTAAAAACCTCCAGTGTTGGAGCATTCACCGCTTCTAGAGGCAGGTTGTTCCACTGGTTAATTGTTCTAACTGTCAGGAAGTTTCTCCTCAGTTCCAGGTTGCTTCTCTCCTTGACTAGTTTCCATCCGTTGCTTCTTGTCCTGCCTTCAGGCGCTTTGGAGAATAGCTTGACTCCCTCTTCTTTGAGGCAGCCCCTGAGATACTGGAAGACTGCTATCCTGTCCCCCCTCGTCCTTCTCTTCATTAAACTAGACAGACCCAATTCCATCAACCTTTCCTTATATGCTTTAGCCTCCAGTCCCCGAATCATCTTTGTTGCCCTTCTCTGCACTCTTTCTAGAGTCTCAACATCTTTTTGACATCGTGGTGACCAAAACTGGATGCCATATTCCAAGTGTGGCCTTACCAAGGCCTTGTAAAGTGGTAGTAACCCTTCACGTGATCTTGATTCTCTCCCTCTGTTAATGCAGCCCAGCACTGTGTTGGCTTTTTTGGCAGCTGCAGCACACGGCTGGCTCCTATTTAAGGGATTGTCCACTAGGACTCCGAGATCCCTCTCACAGTTACTACTATTGAGCAAGGTACCCCCTATACTATACCTGTACATTTGGTTTTTCTTGCCTAAATGTAGAACCTTACTTTTTTCACCCTTGAATTTCATTTTGTTAGATAGCGCCCAGTGTTCAAGTCTGTCCAGGTCCTCCTGTATCTTAACCCTATCTTCTGGAGTGTTGGCTATTCCTGCCAGCTTGGTGTCGTCTGCAAATTTGATGATTTCCCCATCTATCCCCTCGTCCAAATCGTTGATGAAGATGTTGAAGAGCACTGGGCCCAGAACAGAGCCCTGGGGCACCCCACTGCACACTTCCCTCCATGTAGATGCGGTTCCATTGAGGACCCCACGCTGAGTACGGCCGGTCAGCCAGCTAGGAATCCATCTGGTGGTGGTGCTGTCTAACCCACATTTTTCTATCTTATCAAGTAGTAGGTTGTGATCTACTTTATCAAATGCCTTACTGAAGCCCAAGTAAATTATATCCACAGCATTCCTCTGGTCCACTAATTTTGTCACTTGGTCAAAGAATGCAATAAGGTTTGTCTTGTATTCAACCAGTAGGTGGCGGCGTTTACAGGTTTGGATCCGCGGAAAGGCTGCCTGTGGCTTTCGGCGTTGGGGACTCTTGGGGGGGCGGCGGGCTGGAGAGTGTGCGATCCATACAACTTATTGCCTTCCCCTAAAAATATCTTTTATGGGGGGGGGCGTAAAAAGCAGTTGAGAATTTCCCCCGTCCAAGAATGCACTCACACACACACACAGAGAGAAACACAGGGGGGGGGGCGAACCCTGGAGGCAGGGGATCACTGGAAACGTCCCTGGGGGGGGACGTGGGAGGGGATGGAGATGGGACTGAGAGTCGTAAGGGTGAGAGGGGGGCTTCAGAGCAAGGTGTCCCTTCCCTTCCCCTCCCTGATTCTAGCTCTCCCCTCCTCTGGCTGCCTGGACGGGGCTCGTCAGAAAAGCAGCAAGACCCCTCCCCAAATTATCAGGAATACCCCCCCCCGAAACAACACAGGGGCTTCTGTGTCACCCTTGTTGTCGACTCCCCTGGCTGTTCCCTCCCCCTCCCTCCTCTGCTTCCGATTGCTAACAAAGAAGACGGGATCCTGAACATCCCAGCTGTCCCTCCCACCCAATCCATCAGAATACAGCAGGAGGGGACCCCGGAGGTCCTCTAGTCCAGCCTCCCCCCCCCCCGCTCGAGCAGGAGACCCTGACAGAATCACAGAAGGACAGAGTTGGAAGGCACCTCGGAGGTCATCTAGTCCAACCCCCTGCTCAAGCAGGAGACCCTGACAGAATCACAGAGTTGGATGGGACCTTGGAAGTCATCTAGTCCAACCCTGACAGAATCACAGACGGACAGAGTTGGAAGGGACCTGGGAGGTCTTCTAGTCCAGCCCCCTGCTCAAGCAGGAGAGCCTGACAGAATCACAGAGTTGGAAGGGACCTGGGAGGTCATCTAGTCCAACCCCCTGCTCAAGCAGGAGACTCTATTATATACCTTTCAGAATCAGAGCATAACAGAGTTGGAAGGGACCTGGGAGGTCTACTAGTCCACCCCCCTGCTCAAGCAGGAGACCCTGACAGAATCACAGAGTTGGATGGGACCTTGGAAGTCATCTAGTCCAACCCTGACAGAAAAACAGGTGGACAGAGTTGGAAGGGACCTGGGAGGTCATCTAGTCCAGCCCCCTGCTCAAGCAGGAGAGCCTGACAGAATCACAGAGTTGGAAGGGACCTGGGAGGTCATCTAGTCCAACCCCCTGCTCAAGCAGGAGACTCTATTACATACCTTTCAGAATCAGAGCATAACAGAGTTGGAAGGGACCTGGGAGGTCATCTAGTCCACCCCCCTGCTCAAGCAGGAGACCCTGACAGAATCACAGAGTTGGATGGGACCTTGGAAGTCATCTAGTCCAACCCTGACAGAAAAACAGGCGGACAGAGTTGGAAGGGACCTGGGAGGTCATCTAGTCCAGCCCCCTGCTCAAACAGGAGAGCCTGACAGAATCACAGAGTTGGAAGGGACCTGGGAGGTCATCTAGTCCAACCCCCTGCTCAAGCAGGAGACCCTATGCCTTTCAGAATCAAAGCATAACAGAGTTGGAAGGGACCTGGGAGGTCTTCCAGTCCAGCCCCCTGCTCAAGCAGGAGACCCTGACAGAATCACAGAGTTGGATAGGACCTTGGAAGTCATCTAGTCCAACCCTGACAGAATCACAGACGGACAGAGTTGGAAGGGACCTGGGAGGTCTTCTAGTCCAGCCCCCTGCTCAAGCAGGAGACTCTATTATATACCTTTCAGAATCAGAGCATAACAGAGTTGGAAGGGACCTGGGAGGTCTACTAGTCCACCCCCCTGCTCAAGCAGGAGACCCTGACAGAATCACAGAGTTGGATGGGACCTTGGAAGTCATCTAGTCCAACCCTGACAGAAAAACAGGCGGACAGAGTTGGAAGGGACCTGGGAGGTCATCTAGTCCAGCCCCCTGCTCAAGCAGGAGAGCCTGACAGAATCACAGAGTTGGAAGGGACCTGGGAGGTCATCTAGTCCAACCCCCTGCTCAAGCAGGAGACCCTATGCCTTTCAGAATAAGAGCATAACAGAGTTGGAAGGTGTTGGGAAAAAGTTTAGTTCAGGCTCCTGCAGTGTGACTAGGCCAATGGCTCTCACATGAAACAGGAGCCAAGGACATGAGAAACTCCGCACAAAGCTGTTTAGCAATAAACTGCAACAAATTGTAACATAAGCAAATAGCTGAACAAAGTAACTGCATCACACACACAAACTGCCTTCGAATGGAATGCTTATCTGAAAGAATGTAACAGCCTTTTGCCTGCTTCATGTAACCACTTTTGTTCGCTTCTTGTAACTTGTACTTGCTTCATGAAATCACCTATAGTTTGCTGAACTAATAAAAGAGATTTGCCTGGCTTTGTTCTGGGCTCATTTCACCCCGAGGAGAAATTGACTCTGTGTCTTATTTCTCGCTCCGTGCGGCGCGGGCCTGCCCGGATGCTCCTTCGTGGTGAGCCCGCTGGCAGCGAGAAAAGCCACAGGAAGGGACCTCGGAGGTCATCTAGTCCAACCCCCTGCTCAAGCAGGAGACTCTATTATATACCTTTCAGAATCAGAGCATAACAGAGTTGGAAGGTACCCGGGAGGTCTACTAGTCCACCCCCCTGCTCAAGCAGGAGACCCTGACAGAATCACAGAGTTGGATGGGACCTTGGAAGTCATCTAGTAGTCCAACCCTGACAGAATCACAGGCGGACAGAGCTGGAAGGGACCTGGGAGGTCTTCTAGTCCAGCCCCCGGCTCCAGCAAGGAGACCCTACGGCATTCCAGACAAGTGACTGTCCCATCTATTCTTAAAAGCCTCCAGTCATGAAGCACCCACAACTTCTGGGGGCAAGCAGTTCCACTGGCTAATTGTCCTCCCCGTTAGGAAGTTTCTCCTGAATTCCACCTTGCTTCTCTCCTGGATGAGATTCCACCCGTTGCTTCTTGTCCTGCCTTCTGGGGCCTTTTGGAGAAGAGGTGGACCCCTTCCTCTTCTTTGGGGCAGCCCCCCAAATACTGGCATGCTGCTATCATGTCCCCCTGCACCCCCCAGTCCTCCTTTTCTCTCGACTGACCAAACCCAATCCCTGCAACCGTTCTTCATCTGCTCCCTCGCCCTTCCAGACGAGGGACCCCATGTACTCATGTAAAAGGTCCTTGACCCCCCCTTTCCACCAGATGCCCAGACAGACCCCCTACTCTGACCCAGTTTCTCTCTGTCACCACAGCAATGCCAACTCGGGGGTCTTGGCGCTTTGGAGGATGGGGGGGTCTCTCACCTAGTCGAAGGGATCAGGAATTCCCCCCGTCCGGCCCCCCCCCCGTTGGCCGGTGGATCCGCTGCTCTCTCCGTGGCTGCTTCTCTGCCGGATCTCCCCGTCCTTCTTAATTGCAGGCGGAGATTTCAATGGGAGGACAGACCGGAGATTGCGCAACCCTCGGAAGCAGCCAACAACTCTTGGCTGCAAATGGGCCTTTCGGTTTTCTTCCTTTAAAAAGGCTTCCTGGAAATAAAATAAAAAAAAGGGGGGGAGGGCAACATTGGCTCCCCACCCTTTAAGGTCTGCGGGCTTCGATTGGGCTCCAACCTGGGGCCCTGGGGGAGAATAGAATAGAACAGAATAGAATAGAATAGAATAGAATATAGAAATGAAGAATAGAATAGAATAGAATAGAATAGAATAGAATAGAATAGAATAGAATAGAATAGAATAGAATAGAATAGAATAGAATAGAATAGAATAGAATAGAATAGAATAGAATAGAATATAGAAATGAAGAATAGAATAGAATAGAATAGAATAGAATAGAATAGAATAGAATAGAATAGAATAGAATAGAATAGAATAGGATAGGATAGAATAGAATAGAATAGAATATAGAAATGAACAATAGAATAGAATAGGATAGAATAGAATAGAATAATAGAATAGGATAGAATAGAATAGAATAGAATATAGAAATGAAGAATAGAATAGAATAGAATAGAATAGAATAGAATAGGATAGAATAGAATATAGAAATGAAGAATAGAATAGAATAGAATAGAATAGAATATAGAAATGAAGAATAGAATAGAATAGAATAGGATAGAATAGAATAGAATAGAATATAGAAATGAAGAATAGAATAGAATAGAATAGAATAGAATAGAATAGAATAGAATAGAATAGAATAGAATAGAATAGAATATAGAAATGAAGAATAGAATAGAATAGAATAGAATAGAATAGAATAGGATAGAATAGAATATAGAAATGAACAATAGAATAGAATAGGATAGAATAGAATAGAATAGAATAATAGAATAGGATAGAATAGAATAGGATAGAATAGAATAGGATAGAATAGAATAGAATATAGAAATGAAGAATAGAATAGAATAGAATAGAATAGAATAGGATAGGATAGAATAGAATATAGAAATGAAGAATAGAATAGAATAGAATAGAATATAGAAATGAAGAATAGAATAGAATAGAATATAGAAATGAAGAATAGAATAGAATAGAATAGGATAGAATAGAATAGAATAGAATATAGAAATGAAGAATAGAATAGAATAGAATAGAATAGAATAGAATAGAATAGAATAGAATAGAATATAGAAATGAAGAATAGAATAGAATAGAATAGAATAGAATAGAATAGAATAGAATAGAATAGAATAGAATAGAATAGAATAGAATAGGATAGAATAGGATAGGACAGGACAGGACAGGAAAGATAGGATAGGATATAGGATAGGAAGGATAGGATAGGATATAGGATAGGATATAGGATAGGACAGTAGTGGCGAACCGATGGCACGGGTGGCAGAGGCGGCACGCAGGGCCCTCTCTGTGGGCACGCGCGCCGTCGCCCCAGTCCCAGGCCTTCAGCTGGGTTTTATAAAACCTTTTCGCTTTAGGCCTCCGCCGCCATGTGCAAAAAAAAAAAAAAGGTTCAGTCAGTCAATTTCAACTTCTCGCGGGAAAAAAAAAAGATCTTGCAAAGTTGGAATTGATGGATTCAACTTTTTAGTCCCACCCAGTCTGCCGTTACCACCGCAGCCACGCCCAGCCAATGGGCCACACCCACCCGGCACTTGACGATGCATAAGTGAGTTTTGGGTTGCAGTTTGGGCACTCAAGTCTCTTAAAGGTTTGCCATCACTGGGATAGGATATAGGATAGGATAGGATATAGGATAGGATATAGGATAGGATAGGATATGAAACAGGATAGGATAGGATAGGATATAGGATAGGATTGGATAGGATAGGATATAGTATAGTATATAGTATAGTATAGTATAGTATAGTATAGGATAGGATAGGATAGGATAGGATAGGATATAGGATAGTATATAGTATAGTATAGTATAGGATAGTATAGGATAGGATAGGATAGGATAGGAGATAGGATAGGAGATAGGATAGGATAGGATACAGGACAGGATAGGAAAGATTGGATAGGATAGGATATAGTATAGGATAGGATAGGATATAGGATAGGATAGGATAGGATATAGGATAGGATATAGGATAGGATTGGATTGGATAGTATAGGACACGGGTCGGCAACCCGCGGCTCCGGAGCCGCATGCGGCTCTTTGAGGCCTTACCTGCGGCTCCGGAGCCTCCTCCGCCATTTTGGCGAGCGCATGCGCGCATGCGCGGGCGGGTGCGGGGGGGTGCGCGAGCGCATGCGCGCATGCGCGGGCGGGTGCGGGGGGTGCGCGCACGCAGGTGCGCACGTGCGAACGGCGCGCGCGCATGCGCGAACGGCGCGCGCATGCGCGGGTGTGCGGGTGCGCATGCGCGCGTGCGCGGGGCGCGCGCGCATGCGCGAACGGGGCCGCGTGCATGCGCGGGTGCGCGCGCATGCGCGAACGCGCGGCTCCCAGCGTTTTTTTTTTTAAGCTAAATGGGTCCGTGTGGCTCATCCGACGTTTCGGATGGCCGACCCATGGTATAGGATATAGTATAGTATATAGTATAGTATAGTATAGTATAGTATAGTATAGTATAGGATAGGATAGGATAGGATAGGATATAGGGTAGGATAGGATATAGGATAGGATATAGGATAGGATTGGATAGGATATAGTATAGTATAGTATAGGATAGGATAGGATAGGATAGGATATAGGATAGTATATAGTATAGTATAGTATAGTATAGTAGTATAGGATAGGATAGGATAGGATAGGAGATAGGATAGGAGATAGGATAGGATAGGATACAGGATAGGATAGGATACAGGATAGGATACAGGACAGGATAGGAAAGATTGGATAGGATAGGATATAGTATAGGATAGGATAGGATATAGGATAGGATAGGATAGGATATAGGATAGGATATAGGATATAGGATAGGATTGGATTGGATTGGATAGGATATAGTATAGTATATAGTATAGTATAGGATAGGATAGGATAGGATAGGATATAGGGTAGGATAGGATATAGGATAGGATTGGATAGGATATAGTATAGTATATAGTATAGTATAGTATAGTATAGTATAGTATAGGATAGGATAGGATAGGATATAGGATAGGATAGGATAGGATATAGTATAGGATAGGATAGGATAGGATATAGGATAGGATAGGATAGTATAGTATAGGATAGGATAGGATAGGATATAGTATAGTATAGTATAGTATAGTATAGGATAGGATATGGGATAGGATAGGATTGGATTGGATTGGATAGGATAGGATATAATATAGTATAGGATAGGATAGGATAGGATATAGTATAGTATAGCATAGTATAGTATAGTATAGTATAGGACATGGGTCGGCCAGCCGAAGCATCCAACGAGCCGCACGGACCCGTTTCCCTAAAAAAAAAAACCCCTGGGAGCCGCGCCGCCCGCGCATGCCCGTTCGCGCATGCGCACCCGTTCGCACATGCGCATGCGCCCGAGCACCCGTTCGCGCATGCGCACCCGCACGCGCATGCGCCCGCGCACCCGTTTGCGCATGCGCACCCGCACGCGCACGTGCGCATGCGCTGCCCAAAATGGCGGCGGAGGCTCCGGAGCCGCAGGTGATCCATCAAAGAGCCGCATGCGGCTCCAGAGCCGCGGGTTGCCGACCCGTGGTATAGGATATAGTATAGTATAGTATAGTATAGTATAGTATAGTATAGGATAGGATAGGATAGGATAGGATAGGATAGGATAGGATATAGGATAGAGGTGGAACAGACCAGGGAACAGGCTATTTCTCGTTGAAGACCACAATGGCATTCGATTTCTCACAACATTTTTGGTCCTCGGTGCTCTGCCCGTTTGTGTGTGTGTGTCTGTGACTGTGTCTGTGTGCGTGCATGCGTGCGTGCGTGTTTACTCTTGCAAAAAAGCCGGATCTCTTCGCTGACCCCTCGGTCAAGCCGGCTGCCTGGCCCAACCTCCAGCTCGACTTTCGCTTTCCAGGATCCGCGGAGATTTCTCGGAAAGGCTTCAGCTGAACTTGGCCGGTTTCACTTTCCCTTTCGACTTCCGCTTGCGGAGCTCCCCGCACGGGAGGGGGGGAAGGGCGGGGGCCAGCCGAGCTTGGAGGAAGCCGAGGGAAGAGAAACATCAGGGTCTCCCGGGAAGCTGAGAGGATGCAAGAAGAAAGGCCTCGATCAATCAGAATGGAGCTGGAAGGGACCTCGGAGGTCATCTAGTCCAGCCCCCTGCTCGAGCAGGAGACCCTTACAGAATGATAGAATGACAGAGTTGGAAGGCTCCTTGGAGGTCCTCTAGTCCAGCCCCCTGCTCGAGCAGGAGACCCCTTACAGAATCTTAGAATGACAAAGTGTGAAGGGACTTTGGAGGTCATCTAGTCCAACTCTCTGCTCGAGCGGAAGACCCTTACACAATCATAGAATCACAGGGCTAGAAGGGACCCTGGAGGTCTTCTAGTCCAGCCCCCTACTCAAGCGGGAGACCCTTACAGAAGGACAGAGTTGGAAAGGACCTGGGAGGTCATCTAGTCCAACCCCTTGCTCAAGCAGGAGACCCTTACAGAATGATAGAATAACAGAGTTGGAAGGGTCCTTGGAGGTCCTCTAGTCCAGCCCTCTGCTCGAGCAGGAGACCCTTGACCATTTCAGACAAATGGCCGTCCAGTCTCTTCTTAAAAACCTCCAGGGTTGGAGCACCCACGACTTCTGGTGGCAAGCAGTTCCGCTGGTCGTTCTCACTGTTCAGAAGCTTGAAGACCCCTGCCCTGTAGAGGTGCTTCTCCTCCAGGGCTGGCTGGGGAATGCTGGGAGTTGAAGTCCGCAAGTGCCACAGCTGCCGGGTTTGGACACCCCTGTTATAGAACCACGAAGAACCGAGAGAGGGATTCGCTCCCCTCTGCCGTGTGGTTGTGAAGTCATTTATGGACAACATTTTCTGCTTCTCTTCTTGCAAAGGACCTAAATGGTTTCTCATCTAGATCTTTCTTAGATTTCAGAAAGAAGCATTAAAATACAAGCATAAATCGCTCTCTCTCTTTTCTCCTTCTTTCCCTTATTCTCTCATTCTCTTTTTCCTCTCATTCTTTCTCCCTTTCTTTTTCTCATTCTCTCCTAATTCTGTCATTCTTTCTTTCCCTTATTCTCATTCTTTTTTTCATTTTCTTTCTTTCTCTGACCCTCATTCGTCTTTCTCTCTTCTCATTCTCTCATAATTCTGTCATCTTTCTCATTCTCTCTTCTCATTTTCTTTCCCTTATTCTTTCTTTTTCTTCTCATTTTCTCATTCTTTCTCTCACCCGCATTCTTTTTCTGTTTCCCTCTCTTCTCATTCTTTCTTTTTCTCATTCTCTCCTAATTCTGTCATTCTTTCTCTTTCCCTTATTCTCATTCTTTTTTTCATTTTCTTTCTTTCTCTGACCCTCATTCGTCTTTCTCTCTTCTCATTCTTTCTTTCTCTTCTAATTCTGTCATCTTTCTCATTCTCTCTCTTCTCATTCTCTTTCCCTTATTCTCATTCTTTTTCTTCTCATTTTCTCTCATTCTTTCTCACCCTCATTCTTTCTTTTTCATTGTTTCCCTTTCTCTCTTCTCATTCTCTCCCTCTTTCTCATTCTCTCCTAATTCTGTTGTTTTCTTTGTTCTCATTCTTTCTTGCCCTTATTCTCATTCTTTTTCTTCTCACTCTCATCCTTTCTCTGACCCTTTCTCTCTTCTCATTCTCTCCGATCCTCATTCTTTCTCATTCTTTCCCTTCTCATTCTCTTTCTTATTCTCTTCTAATTCTGTCATTCTCTCTTCTCATTTTCTTTCCCTTTTCTTTTTCTTTCATTCTCATTCTTTCTCACCCTCATTATCTTTCTTTCCCTTCCTCTTGTCATTCTTTCTTTCTCATTGCCTCATTCTCTCATCTTTCCCTTTTTTTCTCACTCTTCTAATTGTCATGCTCTCTATTCTCTTTCCTTGTCCCTTTCTCGTCATTCTTTCATACTTTCATACCCTTTCTCTCCTTTCCCTCTTCTAGAAAATTCTCATTTTTTCTTTCTCTCAATTTCTCATCTTCTCCCTCTTCTCATTCTCCCCCTAATTCTGTCATTCGTTCTTCTCATTCTCTTTCCCTTGTTCTCATTCTCTCACTCGTCTTTGTTTCCCTTTCTCGTCATTCTCTTTCTTTCTCATTCCCTCATCTTTCTCTCCCTTTCTTTTTCTCATTCTAATTCTGTCATTCTCTCTAATTCTTTTTTTCTCCTTCTGTCCCTTTCTCCTTGTCATTCTTTCATACCCTCTCTCTCCTTTCCCGCTCTTCTAGAAAATTCTCATTTTTTCTTTCTCTCAATCTATTTCTCATCCTCTCCCTCTCTTCTCATTCTCTCCCCAATTCTGTGTCATTCTTTCTCATTCTATTTGTCATACTTTCGTTGTCATTTTTTCGCTGATCCTGTCTTCTCTCCACACACACACACACACACACATACAGAGAGAGAGAGAGAGAGAGAAAGAGAGAGAGAGAGCGCTCCATTTCTCCTCAAAAAGATTATTCGGTTCATTCTTTACGCTGGCATTTTCTCTCCCCATGGAGTGTAAGGAAAACCTAGCGTTTGTCCAATAAATGGTAAATACAAAAAAAAAAAAAACCCGATTATTTTAGGGACGAAACCATGAGGGAAATCCTGAGGTAAACGGACGGAGCCCGAAAGGGTGGCAAGGGAGAAGAAAAAAAAAAAGGCGGGAAAAGAAAGGGGAAACTCCCCCTCCCCCTCCACACCCAGAACGACCAATCCCAGCGCAGCTCAGGCAGGAGCGCCGGCCGTCTCCGGCCAATCAGCTGTAAATGGGCGTGACCTGGCTCACCCTGACGACCTTTCCCTGAAGCGGCTGCTGAACTTAAGGGGCTTCACAGAGTTGAGGGGGGAGTTGGGGGGGGCTGGGGGGGATTGGGGCACCCCCTCTCCCGTGCGTCGCAACGCCCCCCCTGTAGTGGGTCCCCCCAACGGGCCACGTGACTCCCCCCTCCCTCTTCTGGACCCTATTCTGCAACTGGGCCTTCTGCTGGGCAAGGCTGTGGGGCCTAGTGGTTGCCTGTGGGGTGATTGTCTGGAGCTTTTAGTTCTTTTTTTTTTCCTTTTTTTTTTAAACTGTATTCCTATTTTGAGGGTCAGCCCCTCGGAGCCATTCTGGAGTCTGGGAAGGAAGGAAAGAAGAAAGGAAGACAAGAAGGGAGGGAGAGAAGGAAGAGAGAGAGGGAAGGAGATGGATAAGGAAGGAAAGAAAGAAAGATGGATGGATGCGGGAAGGAAGGAAGGAAGACGAGGGAGGTAGAGAAGGAAGGATGGATGGATGGGAGGAAGCCAGAAAAGGTTGGATGGAGGAAGGAAGGAAGGAAAGAATGGAAGGAGAGAAGGAAGGAAGACGAGGGAGGCAGGGAAGGAAAGGGATGGGGAAGGAAGGAAGACAAGAGAGGGAGAGAAGGAAAACAAGGCAGAGAAGGAAGGAAGGAAAGATGGATGGGGGAAGACGGAGGCAAGGAAGGAAGGAAGACGAGAGGGAGAGAAGGAAGGAAGACGGAGGCAGAGAAGGAAGGAGGATGGATGGATGGGAGGAAGCAACAGAAAGCTGGATGGAGGAAGGAAGGAAGGAAGGAAGACGAACGGAAGGAGAGAAGGAAGGAAGATGAGGGAGGCAGGGAAGGAAAGAGATGGGTGAAGGAAGGAAGTGTGAGGTACACAAGAAATGTGTGTTGTAATTTTCCATTTCTGTGAAAAGGAATAGGCATATAGAGGCACTTAGCTAAGATACATTTAGGAAAGGAGATGTAGTAAGCTGGAGGAATAGAGAGAAACTATATACACTGACTTAAAGTATACTTTTAGAATAGTGCACACTATTGTAGAATAGCATATAGCTGCTGTTCACCCTGTTGACCCATGACTGCTGTGCTAGGTTTGCCACCAACCATATTGTGAAGTTCGCAGTTGATACAACAGTAGTGGGCCTTATTCAGGATGGCAAGGTGGAAGCTTACCGCAAGGAGGTTGAGGGGTTGGTGAACTGGTGTAAGGAAAACAGCCTAGTTTTAAATACCGGAAAAACCAAAGAGATCATTGTTGATTTCAGAAAAGTCAGGCACAGCCACACTCCTCTGTGCATTAATGATTCACCTGTGGAGATGGTTACCAGCATCAAATTCCTGGGTGTGCAGCTAACGAGTAGTCTGGCTTGGTCACTCAACAGTGAGAAACTGGTGAAGCGGGCACAGCAGTGCCTGCATTTTCTGCGTTGCATGAGAAAAGCACTTTCCTGACCACTTTCTACAGGGGGACGATCGAGAGCATCCTGTCATACAGCATCACAGTCTGGTTTGGAAGCATCACTGCTTCAGACAGGAAGGCGGTGCAGAGAGTGGTGAGAATGACCGAAAAGATCATTGGCAGTTCCCTCCCTCCCATCCAGGACATGGTACAGAAGCGTTGCTTGAGCAGGGTCCGTAAGATTATCTGGGACACGACACATCCTTTTCACGACCTGTTTTCCTTGTTACCTTCTGGGAGGGGGGGGGGCTTCGTGGTATCCACAGCAGAACATCCAGATTCAGCCATAGTTTCATTCCATACAGCATTAACCTTGTGAACTCTCAAGCTTCCTCCTTCCGTTATATATTCAAGATGGACAGTATTTAATATTTATTTGCTATGTATATGTAGGGGTGTGGGTCTATACATATGTTGTATATAGTATGTTTAGGTGTGTGTCATGTGTGTGTTTCACTTTGAGAGCGGGCAACTAAATTTCATTTTTGATGTGTGCCGTTGAGCCCACAGTAAAAAAATGACAATAAAGGTTATCTTATCTATCACGGGCAATAAGGCCAGTAAGGGGATAAGGTGTCCCCTGGAAAGTCCCTTAGGGCAAAGGTTGGCAGGATAAACTATGTACTTGAGGTAAAAGTAAAAGTATTATGATAAAGTATGGTTGTTTTCAATGCTAGCAGGATGGGATGGACTCATCTGGAAAATACACCTCAGAGCAGCTTGTTTGGCTGCTATGAGATGCAATCTCGTACAATCTCTGAACTCTGTTCCCATCGTAAACTCCATGATAAACCCCGCCAGCGGTTCAAAGGACGGAGAGATCTAGCGGAGAAGCAGCAAAAGAGAGCAGTAGGTCCACCTGCCAACAGAGATTCCTGACTCCTCCAACCAGGTGAGGACCCCAGAAGCGCCGAGACCTCCGAGTCGGCATTTGCGGGGGCAGCGGAGTGGAGAGGGGCGAGGGCAGGGCTATTCTTGGGCATCTGGTGGAAAGCGGGTCAATCTTGGACTGGGCTGCTCCCTGCTTTTACACGAGGGCAAGTGGTCCCTCCTCTCTGGGAAACGCTAAAGGGTGGATAGGACACCCTCAATGTTAGGAAAGGCAGTTTCCACAGGACGAGGGATTTAGCAACAGATGTGACACAGATGCACCTGTGTTGTTGAGGTGGGAGATGTTCCAGGAAATTTGGGGAGAGGGGTTGCTCCTTTTCGGGAAGGCTCCTGAATTCTGTCCAGACAGCCAAACAAGGGGAGAGCTAGAATGGGGAGGGGGAAGGAGGGAGGGGACACCTTCATCCACAGCCCCCACGCATTACGACTCTCAATCCCCCCTCCAAACTCCCTAGGAATTTTTCCAGGGAGATTCCAAGGTCTTCCCAGAAGAATCAGACTTTGCTCTCTGTGCTGGGGGGGGGGGAATGGGAGGGGCTTTGTGCCTGGAGACAACTTTTGTTCTGGCTTCCCTGAAAACCTGCCGTGGCTTGGCTGAAGTCCGAAGGTTGGAGCGCTCCTTCCAGCAGGGAGGAAGGAGGAAGTGGGCAGACATGTCCGTGTGTGACTTCCTTCTCAACCAGTCAACCGATCAATCAGAATAGAGCTGGACGGGGCCTTGGAGGTCTTCTAGTCCAACCCTCTGCTCCAGCAGGAGACCGTTAACAGAATCATAGAATCGCAAAGTCCAGGCAGAGTCTTCAGTTGACACAATGGGTGTGACGCTAATCCAGGAACTTGCCCCTCTCCTCAAAATGCCTGTCTCACCTTTGCTGGAGGAATTGCCAATTTGGGCTTCTTGACGGCTTCAGCGCATCCACCAGCCGTGCATTGTGACCGCTGCTCCCGAAGAGAGCCTTCTTCAGCCATCCCAGAAACTGGACTACCATCAGCGGGTGGGGGTGAGACTTGAGGCCACACCTGCATCCCCTCACAGAGTCGTCAGTCAGTCTCGGCCTCCCCCAGATGGTTCCTCTCTCTTTCGCAGGGCACGAGAAGCATCGGCAACACGCAAGTGCCGAGCATGGCCCAGACGGATGATGCCATAGAGATTGCAGCCCTCGGCCGCCCCTTCCAGCTGGGGATGCTGTACGACTGCCGCAAGGATGCCCTCATCCCAGGTAGGAGCGGGAGGCTGAGGCTGATGGGTCTTTGGAGGAAGGGAGGGAGGGAGACAGGCACTGCCATCAATGCGCAGGCTTAGCCCAAGGACACTTAAGAGCTGGCATCCTGAACACAGGGCCTGCTAGTACCAGCTAGCTGAGTAGGGTCTTCTGCCTGGAATGTGCATCTAGCCCTTGGCCTGGCATGCAGCAGTGCTGGCCCCGACTACCAAACACGGGGTGGGTTTCCATACCAAACTCACTGCAATGCTTTGGGAAATGACAAAATCTCTCTACTCATAGTCAAAAGCTTTTTGGGGTTTTGCAGTATTTTGCAAAACAGACCATTTCCCTGGTGATTGCCGGACAGAACAAAGGAGCTTATCCTCAGGGAGAAATGTTGTCCCCTTGTCCAAGCTCTCTGGGGCTTCTCTATCCAGTTTCAGGTGTATCTCCCTGTCTTCTCCTGTTCCATGCAGGCGTCACCCTTTGGGACTACAGCTCTCTGCAGAAGGACCTGACCACCAGGCCTCAGCCCAATACAGCAACTATAATCATTGCATCTGACAATATTGATGACAAGGCCTCTGCCCTGGACATCTCAGGATCCCTCAAGGGCAGCTTCTTGGGGGGGCTGATTGATGTGAGAGGATCAGCCAAGTATCTTCAGGACACCAAGAAGTCCAAGCAACAGGCCAGAGTCACCGTTCTGTACAAAACCACCACCAGGTATGAGCAGCTGACCATGAGCCACCTCGGAATCCAGAATATCTCCTACCCAGCAGTCTTTGAGCATGGCACGGCCACCCATGTGGTCACCGCCATCCTCTACGGAGCCCAGGCTTTCTTCGTGTTTGACCGAGGTGATTCTTCAACAGAAATGGTAAAAAATATAGAAGAAAATCTCCACGTTACCATCAAGAAGATGATATCCGTCACAGGACAAGCAGATATGAAGCTAAATGAGGAGGAGAAAGAGAATGCTCGGACGTTCAGTTGCACGTTCCATGGAGACTTTTCCCTGGAGAAAAATCCAGTGACCTTCCAAGATGCCATGACAATTTATGAGACGCTGCCAAAAATGTTAGGGAAAGATGGGGAGAAGGCTGTTCCTGTGTGGGTCTCGCTCTACCCACTGACCAAGCTGGACCCCAGAGCAGCTAAGATGATCCGTGAGATCAGCCTAGCATTGATCTTTGATGTTGAAAACATCTTGGAGGAACTCGACGAAATCCAGATGCAAACTAACGATCTAGCCAAGGATCCCATTTGTGACACCTTCCCTGAGATCAAGAGGAAGATCCAGCAGCTCAAGAATCTGTTAAAGCAACACAGGAGGACTTTCCAGAAAGACCTGGCCGGAGTGTTGCCTTCCATCCGGGGTGGAGGCCAGGAGGAAGGGACTCTGGTGGACGTCTTGACGTCCGTCAACCAGTCGCCCTTCAACAGCCAAAGACTCCATGAATTTCTGGACACCAAGAAAAGAGAAATTAACTTTGTCAAATCTTTTCTGACTATTCTAAATAACATACAAGTTATCTCATCTCAGAACAAGTTGGAAGAAATAGTTCTTGACCCTCAGAATGGCTACGTGGTCTCCTTTATATTCACTTCTTTACATGAAGAGGAGCCATTTCTGTTGAGCTTACGGGATTGGCTTCAGGAGCAATTCTCACAAGAATCAGCTAAGTCAACAAGGTCCACTCCAGAAGTCAAGAAAGGCATGGCTTGGTTTGAGAACAAGGGGTGGACCCGGAATGCTCGCCAAGCTGCCAAATCCATCAAAGACTTTTCCAGTGTCAATCAATCAAATGAGAATGTCTGCTTTGTTGTGGCCTCACTCCCAGATGTGGACACCCCGGGAGGCTCAATATACCTTTATGAAGACGGGGACCTGGTCAGCAAGAACTTTGAGTTGCCCTCAAAACCTCTCCCTTTGCAGATTAGCGAACTGAGACACGACAGCATTCAGCTGATGTTTCAGCCCGCTGAATATGGGAGGGCTACAATCTCCAGCTACCTGGTAGAGTACAAGATTGCAGGGGAAGAAAACTGGAAGAATGTGAGGACAGAAGGCGCCGGGGAGACATTCGTGTTGAAAGATCTGCCTCCAAACACAGAGTACCTGCTCCGATATGCTGCTTGTTGCAAGCCAGGCCTTAGTAAATGCAGTGACCTGAGCCCACCCATAAAGACCCTTCCCACCAGCCCTCCTGAGAAATTAAGAACGGTCACTGCAGCATCTTCTGTCATCTCTGTGGCCTGGATGAGTCCCAGCATCGTTGCCTCAGGAGTTGTGGTCAAGGAGTACAAGGTGGAGTACAGAACGGTGGAGGCTGTAGGTGGAAAGGACCACTGGACTGAAAAAAGGACTGGGAGAAAAACGGAGTTTTACCCCATCGAAGGACTGAAGCCCCAGACGGCGTATAGAATACGGGTGTCTGCCCTGTGTGATAATGGAGCTCTAGGTGTCCCCAGTGAGATGGTGGAGATCACCACATCACTGGAGGAGGAAGATGCAGATAATGTAGCCCACCAGTTCCTTGAGGAAAGCTCCCTAGTGGAGGAGAGACAACCATTTGTGTTTGCCCTTCCTCTGGAGAAAGTCCCCTCAGATGCCTCCACCTCCTCTCTCCTGTACCAGCTTGGAAAGGAGAACTTGGAAATGCCCAACAAAGTGATCCTGGTGATGGGAGCAACACAATCTGGAAAAACCACTCTGATCAACGGGATGATCAATTATATCCTGGGTGTCCAGTGGGAAGATAATTTCCGATTCAAATTCATTCATGAAACCACCCAGAGAAGTGCAGCTGGAAGCAGGACGTCTGAAGTCACAGCCTACGTGGTGAACCATCAGGAGGGTTTCCAAATTCCCTATTCTGTCACAATAATCGACACCCCAGGATTTGGAGGAACAAGAGACGCAGGACAAGACAAACTGATTGAGAAGCATCTCCGAGAGTTTTTCTCCACCCCAGGGGGCATCGACCACGTTGATGCCATCTGCTTGGTGGCCCAGGCCTTCCTTGCCCATTCAACTCACACCCAGAAATGCATCTTTGATTCCATGCTCTCCATGTTGGGAAAAGACATGAAGGCTAACATCCAACTCCTGATCACCTTTTCAGATGGGGGGACCGCACCTGTCCTGGAGGCCCTGAAGGAGGCTGACCTGCCCTGTGCTCGGGATGAGTCGGGATCCCCTCTGCACTTCAGATTCAACCATTCTGCTCTCTTTGCTGACCGAGAAAACGGAGGAAGCCGTAATGCTGCTGCTGAAATATTTTGGAAAATGAGCACCGAGAGTATGAAGAATTTATTTGAGTCGTTAAAGAGGCTGGAAAGGAAAAGTTTAGCCTTGACCATGGAGGTCCTCCAGGAACGTCGGGAGCTGGGAGCTGCTCTTAGAAGACCTCCTTCTCTTAAGGTTGAACCAGTCCAGCCAAATAGTTTCCAGATCAGTATTAATCCAGTCGCCGTTGGGAAGCCTTCAGTCTCCAGATACCAGGTGGAATATCGGATCGCAGGAGAGGAAAATTGGAAAAGTCTCCATACTGAAGGCCCTAAGGTTCAATTTGCCGTGGAAGACGTCCACCTAAATCTCCAGTACCAGTTCCGATGCGCTTCTGTGACTCAAGTAGGGCTCAGTCAATGGAGTGAGGTGATCACTTGCCTCTGTCCTACAGGGAGGCCGGAAAAGGTGAGGAGGAGGAGGATGGAGAAGAGGAGGAGGAGGGGGGAGGAGGAGGAATTAGAATAGAAGGGACCTTGGAGATCTTCTAGTCCAGCCCCCTGCTCAAGCAGGAGGACCTATACCATCTCAGACTATCCAGTCTCTTCTTAAAAACCTCCAGTGATGGAGCACCCACGATTTCTAGTGGCCGGAGCGGGAAGGTGGAAGAGGAGAAGGGGAAGAAGGAGGAGGAGGAAATAACCTGACATCCTGCAGTTTGGGGAACCCCCGCCTCTTCTCCCCCACTTGAAATCTGGGTTACCAGAGACACCCCCCCAGAATCCCTGCCAACTCGAGAGTCCCCCAGTCTCCTTTTCACCACCCTGTTTTTCTTCCCCAGGAGACTCAGACAGGATTTGGACATTATAGTTGGGGTAAGATTCCTTATTTCAAAGTCTTATAAACATTCTTCTGCCACTTTGGGGTCAGAAGCTTCGACTCAACGTTCACACGTGCTCCTGGAGAGTTTTTAGAACAAGAGGTCCAGAGGTGGAAACAGCATTTCAATGCTGGGCAAGGGGGGGGGGGGGAAGGAGGAAGGGTGGTTGGACCCTCTTCCCAGCTGGCTGGAAACCATGGAAAGGCTTCCAGAGAGCCATTATTATTATTATTATTATTATTATTATTATTATTATTATTATTATTATTATTATTATTATTATTATTATTATTATTATTATTATTATTATTATTATTATTATTATTATTATTATTATTATTATTATTATTATTATTAATTATTTATTGTTGTTGTTGTTGTTGTTGTTGTTGTTGTTATTATTATTAATCGATGAAAGCAAAACTGCTGAACTAACCTGATAATTTGGAGGCCTTTGTGCACGTTCAGAAGAGCATAGGACATAGTGTCGGAAGGGACCCTGGAGATCTTTTAGTCCAACCGCCTGCCCCTGGCAGAAGATCTATACCATCCCAGACAAAGAGTTGTCCAATCTTTTCTTGAAAACCTGCAGTGACGGAGCACCCACAACTTCTGAAGGCAACTCGTCCCACCAGTTAACAGTGGACAGAACAATTAGTCAGGAAACTCCTCCTTAATTCCAGGTTGCTTCTCTCCTTGATTAGTTTCCATCCGTTGCTTCTTGTCCTGCCGGTCCACGGACCGGGGGTTGGGGACCCCTGTCTTAACAGCTGTTTTACATTATGGTGGACACCCCCCTCCAAAAAAGTTACTTCTGACCCGATCCTGAAATTACAGTCCCTGAAGCAGCCCTATGGTCATTTGTACTTGTGACTGACCCCAAGGACACTGCAGGACCCCCCACCTATGGTACCTGTCCCACCACCTGGTCCCCAACAAGTTCCTGCTGGTCTTTCTCCTTCCACACCAGGTCCCCGTAAAGGTTTCCCTCTGGCTTTAATCGGATTCTCACATACCCCTAGGCTCATACCTTCCACCTCCCTTAGCAACAGCAATAGACTTATCCAGATTTATATACCGCTTCACAGTGTTTTACAGCCCTCTCTTAAGTGGTTTACAGAGACAGCCTGTTGCCCCCGACCATCTGGGTCCTCATTTACCGCCCTCGGAAGGATGGAAGGCTGAGTCAACCTTGAGACGGTCAGGATCGAACTCTTGGCTGTTGACAGAATTAGCCTGCAATGCTGCATATTAACCACTGCACCACTATGGCCCACCACAGAATGGAATGGGGTGGGGTGGGATGGAATGGGAATCTGCACGGCTGAGCAGCCCATTGCAGCAACTCTGGGAGATTCCTATGAAAACATCACTGAAGCACTGCAGGGCAGGGGTGACTTTTCCCCATTTCCAGTCTGCTCAATGACATCCCGACACGTTGTGAGAAATATCTGGATTCCTTTTTGCAACATTGTCTTCCAAACTTGCAGGGGAGGAGGCCGAACTCCGGCTGATCCTGGTGGGGAAGACCGGAGGCGGGAAGAGCGCCACGGGCAACACCATCCTCGGCCAGCCGGTGTTCAAGTCCATCTTGCAGCCAAACACCACCACTGTGAAGTGCCAAAGGGGTCAAGGAAGCTGGCACGGCAGGAAGGTCTGCGTGGTCGACACACCCAACATTTTCGATTATGAAAACTATACGATTGTGCGAAGTGAGATCAGGGCTTGCGTCGAACTCTCCCAGCCTGGCCCCCACGCCCTGATCTTTGTGACCCAGGTGGGGTGCTTCACTGCCGAAGATGTGACAGCTGCAAAACATTTCTGGGATATCTTTCGGGACGAGTCCGCCAGGCACACGATCGTCCTCTTCACCTGCCTGGAGGACTTGGGAGGCTACTCCCTGCAGCAGTACGTCCGAAGGTCCGACAACTTCAATCTGCGGGAGCTGATCTGGCGGTGTGAGAACCGCTTCTGTGGCTTCGACAACAAGGCCGTGGGAGCCGAGCGGGAGAGGCAGGTCTCGGTGCTGATGGAGATGGTGCAGAGAGTCATTTTCGAGAACGGGGGGAGACACTACGACAACCGGCTGTCCAAGGTGCCCATGGTACGGGATCAGCATGCCCCAGAGCAGAATCAAATGGCAGTGTGGAACTGGGCGAGGGCAGTGCTCTTTCTGGGTATCTGGCAGAGCTGCTCCGAGAGCAAGGGGTCCCTCTTTTCTGGGAGACCCCAATGGGTGGGTGGCAGGAGACACTCAACGTTAGGAAAAGCAATCGAGGGGGGGGAAGGTGGGAGGCTAATGGGTGGAGAGCATGCAATACCCCTCCTCAAGAAAGGAGGTCCCCCAGCTCTACTTCCCCTTTTTGTCCTCTACCTGCTTCCCCCCACCCCCCGTCCCTTCCCTCCTTCCCTCCCTACCCCTCCTTTCTTCCCTTCCTGGGTACCTCAGCCCTCCCCTCCCCCGGTTAGCTCCAGAGCAGCTTCTGGGCGATGCCTTGAATGGGGTGGGGGACCAGGCTGCGGTTTCTGGGCATGAACGGGGTGGCAACTGGCTCCCCGCCCCACTGGACACGCCGAGGCCTCTGGGAGTCGAGAGCCATGTCTGACCCGTGTTTCCTTCCCACTCTTTCAGGATCCCCTGCTTGGGTTCTTACTGGGTGAGCAAGGAGGCTACGCCTAGCATTTTGGGAGCCGAAGAACCACAAAGAGGATTAGGGGCCCGGAGGCTAAAACATCGGAAGAACAGGGTTTGGCCAGTCTAGAGAAAAGAAGGACTGGGGGGGGGGGGGACATGATAGCAGCCTTCCATATGGGGGGGGGGCTGCCAAAAACAGCACTCCTCACTAGCCCTGATGATACCTACTTTGGGTGTCAGAACCCACATTCTAAGGGGATTCTTTTCTATCTGTAACTCAAACTCTACTCTCTCTCTATTTCTGGGTTCTGCCATACTCCTAGAGGTGAGGGGGGGGGAAAGTGCTGGGGTTATTGCTTTGTTTCCCTTCTATCGCTACACTGTAACCCTTTGCTGTTCTGCACACTTCCTGTGAACTGTCTCTCCCCCTTGATGTCAGCTTGAAAGAGGGGGGGGGGAAGAAGAAAGGAATGTGCGGTGTGAAAGCCGACATCACATCGCTGCAGCCCTGAGACAGCCTGACGTTATCAGCTTGTTTCGCACAACGGACTTAACACCTGGGGATTGGCCCGTGTGAACTGACCGGAGGAACTATTGGGGTGGGGTTTTGCTTGGGACACTTTTAACCTATTGATCGGAGTGGGAAACCCTCAGATCCTGCCTATTATGCCTGCTATCGGCTTCTCCTAATAAAAGTTCCTTTTGGGAAGAAACTGCTTCCGCGAGCTCTGCTTTCTTAGGATGAGGTTTTGAAGTGGGCCCTGACATTGGGCCCTGAAACATCTGCAAGAAAACCAGCAAGCTCAGAGGACCACCGAGGACCCCCATTATTCCTCCTCCTCCTCCTCCTCCCTGTATCCTGATCTTGAAGCAGACTAGGTGCTGCCTGAGAGTCAAACACAAGCTAAGGATCAGTCTAGATCACAGGTCGGCAACCTGCGGCTCCGGAGCCGCCTGTGGCTCTTTGAGCCTTCCCCTGCGGCTCCCAGCCTCCTCCGCCATTTGCAGAGAGAGACAGAGACAGAGCTTGCTTCTCTCTCTCTCTCTGAGTATGTGTGTGTGTGTATAAAAAAGAGAGTAGCCTCACCCTGTTCCGAAGAGCCGACAAGCTTACTGGGCGAGGCTCCTCCCTTTCCTGCGTCTCTGCAGGAAGCAGGAAGGGCAGGAGAGAGCTAGCTAGCCCAGCTAGGCTGACTCAGGAATTCTGGGAGTTGAAGTCCATGAGTCATAAAAGAGCCGAGCTTGCCTACCCCTGAGCTTGTTGCAGAACAGCTTGAAGCCAGCTTGCCAGGTGAGCAGAAGATCGGCGAGAGGGAGGGAGAGAGACCCTTTTGACATCTAAAATGAAGATAACACTGCATATATCTTTTTACCTTTATTTTATGTGTGTGTGTGTGTGTGTGTGTGTGTATATATGTGTGTGTGTATATATATGTATGTGTATGTGTGTATATCTGTATATATTGTATATATGTGTGTATGTGTGTATATATATACACACACATATATAAACACACACATACACATACACACACACATATATATACCTATAATAAAGGTAAAAAAGGATATATGCAGTGTTATCTTCATTTTAGATATCAAAAGAGTTTTGCGGCTCCCAGTGTTTTGTTTTTGGTGGGAAACGGGTCCACGTGGCTCTTTTGAGTGTTTTGGGTTGCCTACCCCTGGGCTAGATGAGAAAAACACACACACACACACACACACACTCGTCTTCCTCTCGTCTTCCATCCATCTTTCCTTCCCTGCCTCCCTCGTCTTCCTTCTTTCTCTCCTTCCGTTCTTGTCTTCCTTCCCGCATCCATCCATCTTTCCTTCCTTCCTTCTCTCCCTCTCTTGTCTTCCTTCCTTCCCCATCCATCTCTTTCCTTCCCTGCCTCCCTCGTCTTCCTTCTCTCCTTCTGTTCTTGTCCTCCTCCCTTCCTCCCTCCAACTTTCGTTTCTTCCTCCCATCCATCCTTCCTTCTCTCCGTCTTCCTTCCTTCCCCATCCATCCATTTTCCTTCCTTCCCCATCCATCTCTTTCCTTCCCTGCCTCCGTCTTCCTTCTCTCCTTCCGTTCTTGTCCTCCTCCCTTCCTCCCTCCAACTTTCGTTTCTTCCTCCCATCCATCCTTCCTTCTCTCCGTCTTCCTTCCTTCCCCCATCCATCCATTTTCCTTCCTTCCTTATCCATCTCCTTCCCTCCCTGTCTTCCTTCTCTCCCTCCCTTCTTGTCTTCCTTCCTTCCTTCCTTCCCAGACTCCAGAATGGCTCCAGACAACCACTAGGCCCCACAGCCTCGCCCAGCAGAAGGCCCAGTTGCAGAATAGGGTCCAGAAGAGGGAGGGGGGAGTCACGTGGCCCGTTGGGGGGGAGGACCCACTGCAGGGGGGGCGCTGCGACCCACGGGGGAGGGGGACGCCCCAACCACCCTCCAACTCTGTGAAGCTCCTTAAGTTCAGCAGCCGCTTCAGGGAAAGGTCGTCAGTGAGCCAGGCCACGCCCAATTACAGCTGATTGGCTGGAGAGGGCCGGCGCTCCTACCTGAGGCGATCTGCGCTGGGATTGGTCGCTCTGGGTGTGGAGGGGGAGGGGGAGTTTCCCCTTTCTTTTCCCGCCTTTTTTTTCTTCTGGCCGCCCTTTTGTGCTCCGTCCGTTTACCTCAGGATTTCCCTCATGATTTCATCCCTAAAATAGTCCCCCTTTGTTTTCCCGCCTTTTTTTTTTTTTTTACACACAATTAGGGGGAGAGAATGAGAAGAGAGGGAGAGGATGAGAAAGATTGAGAGAAGGAAAGAATGACAGAGAGACAATTTTCTAGAAGAGGGAAAGAAGAAAAAGGGTGTGAAAGAATGACAAGGAGACAGAAAGAATGAGAATAGAGAGAATGAGAATGACACAGAATGAGAGGAGAGGATGAGAAAAAAAAAAGGGAGAGAATGAGATTAGAATGGAGAGACCATGACAAGAGGAAGGGAAAGAGAAAGATAATGAGGGCGAGAGAAAGAATGAGAGAATGAAAGAAAGAATGAGAAGAGAGTGAGAGAAAGAATGACAGAATGAGAAGAGAGAATGAGAATGAGAAGAAAAAATAAGGGAAAGAATGAAACAGAATTGGGAGAGGATGAGAAAGATTAAGAAAGAAAGTGACAGAATTTTCTAGAAGAGAAAGGGTATGAAAGAGAATGAAAGAATGATGGAAGGAGAAAGGGACAGAATGAGAAAGAATTAGGATAGAGAGACTGAGAGAATGACAGAATTAGAAGAGAATGAGAAAAAGGAAGAATGAGATGAGAGAGAATGAGGGAACGACAAGGGAAAGGAAAAGAAAGAAAGATAATAAGGCTGAGAGAAAGAAAGAGAAGGAAAGAGAATGAGAAGAGAGAGAGAAAGAATGACAGAATTAGACGAGAGAATGAGAAAGAGAAAGCGAGAGATTGAGAAGGGAGAATGAAAAGAGAAAGGGAAAGATGAGGGTGAGAAAGTGGAGAATGAAAGAAAGAAAGAGAGAAAGAGAATGAAAAGAGAAGGGGAAAGAATGGGTCAGAGAAAAAGAAAAGAAAAAGAATGAGAATAAGGGAAGGAAGAAAGAAGAAAGAATGACAGAATTAGAATGAGAAAAAGAGTAAGGGAGAGAGAATGAGAAGAGAGAAAGGGAAACAATCAGAAAGAATGAGGGTGAGAGAATGAGAATGAAAGAAAAAGAACGAGAATAAGGGAAAGAGAATGAGAAGAAAGAAAGAAAGAATGACAGAATTAGGAGAGAGTGAGAAAGAAAGAAGGAGAGAATGAGAAGAAAAAGAGAATGAGAATAAGGGAAAGAGAAAATGAGCAGAGAGAGAGAGATTTGTGGTTGTATTTTAATGCTTCTTTCTGAAATCTAAGAAAGATCTAGATGAGAAACCATTTAGGTCCTTTGCAAGAAGAGAAGCAGAAAATGTTGTCCATAAATGACTTCACAATCACACGGCAGAGGGGAGCGAATCCCTCTCACGGTTCTTCGTGGTTCTATAACAGGGGTGTCCAAACCCGGCAGCTGTGGGACTTGCGGACTTCAACTCCCAGCATTCCCCAGCCAGCCCTGGAGGAGAAGCACCTCTACAGGGCAGGGGTCTTCAAACTTCCGAACAGTGAGAACGACCAGCGGAACTGCTTGCCACCAGAAGTCGTGGGTGCTCCAACCCTGGAGGTTTTTAAGAAGAGACTGGACGGCCATTTGTCAGGAAATGGTCAAGGATCTCCTGCTCAAGCAGAGGGTTGGACTAGAGGACCTTCAAGTTCCCTTGCAACTGCGTTATTCTATCATTCTGTAAGGGTCTCCTGCTCGAGCAGGGGGTTGGACTAGATGACCTCCGAGGTCCCTTCCAACTCTGTTATTCTGTAAGGGACTCCCGCTCGAGCAGGGGGTTGGACTAGATGACCTCCAAGTTCCCTTTCAACTCTATTATTCTGTAAAGGTCTCCTGCTCAAGCAGGGGGTTGGACTAGATGACCTCCAAGGTCCCTTCCAACTCTGTTATTCTGTAAGGAACTCCCGCTCGAGCAGGGGGTTGGACTAGATGACCTCCAAGTTCCCTTTCAACTCTATTATTCTGTAAAGGTCTCCTGCTCGAGCAGGGAGTTGGACTAGATGACCTCCAAGGTCCCTTCCAACTCTGTCATTTTGTGAAGGTCTCCTGCTCGAGCAGGGGGTTGGACTAGATGACCTCCAAGGTCCCTTCCAACTCTGTCATTTTGTGAAGGTCTCCTGCTCGAGCAGAGGGTTGGACTAGATGACCACCGAGATCCCTTTCCACTCTGTCATTCTGTAAGGGTCTCCTGCTTGAGCAGGGGGTTGGACTGGATGACCTCCAAGGTCCCTTCCAGCTCTGTCATTCTGTAAGGCTCTCCTGCTCGAGCAGGGGCTTGGACTAGGTGACCTCCGAGGTCCCTTCCAACTCTTGTGATTCCGTAAAGGTCTCCTGATGGAGCAGGGGGTTGGGCTGGATGACCTCCAAGTCATCATCTCCCAACTTGATTATTGTGGTTATTGTTGTTTTACAACCTCTGGACTCCTGTTCCCATCCCAAAGTCCGCCAAACGTTCCAAAGAGAAGGAGATCTAGCCGGAAAGCGGAGTGGCAGATCCACACCTGCCCCCTGGGACTCCTGATCCCTCCAACCCAGGTGAGACCCCCTCCCACACACACACAGACACACACACACATACACACCCCAGAAGCGGCCGGGCACCCCCAAATTGACAGTGGGAGGAGAGCAGAGCTCCTTTTGACAGGCGGACGAGCCATCCCACCTCTCTAACCGTGGGTGGGTGGGTCGGAGGGCTGAGACCCCCTCCCCCAGGATCCCCCCCTTCCTTGTTAGTGGAGCAAAAGTGGGAGGGGTGTGGGAGAGAAAAGCACACTTCACACACTTCGCAACCGGAGGGGGGGGGCACAAACGCACCTGCGTTGTTGTTCTTGGGGGGAATATTCCAGGCAATTTGAGGAGGGGTCTTTTTCCCCTCTTTTTTGTTTTGCTCCTTTCCTGAAGGCTGCTGAGTTCAGCCAAAGAAGAAGAGCTGGAATCAGGGGACCCCTGCGGCCTAAAGACCCCCCCCCACACACACCCCTTTAGGACTCTCAAGCCCATCTTCCCCAATTCCTCCCCCCCCCGGAACCTTTTCCACGGAGATTTTGCTTTTCTGGTCTTCCAGGAGGGAATCGGATTGTGTTGTCGGTATGTGGGAAGGGCTGGCAAGAAGGGATGGGGGGGGGCTTTCCTGCCCGGAGGGTCCAATTGCAGCTTCCGAAGAGCTTTGGGTGTCCCAAAGGTGCTTTCTTTCCCCCCCCCCATGAGGCAGCTGGACTTTCCGGTTTTCCCTTTGAAGACGTTTCGCTTCTCCTCCGAGGGGCTTCTTCAGCTCTGACTGGAGGGTGGGGGAATGGAAGGATTTAGACTGCTTGCAGACCGCTGGTCCTTTGCCTTCTTTCAGGTAGATATAGATAGATGGTAGGTAGGTAGGTAGGTAGATAGATGAGTAGATAGATGGGTAGATAGATAGATAGAGAGATAGAGAGAGAGATAGGCAGATAGAGGGATAGACAGACAGAGAGAAGCAGATAGGCAGACAGACTGACAGACAGATAGACAGATAGGCAGACAGGCAGACAGACAGACAGACAGACGGACGGACGGACGGACGGACGGACGGACGGACGGATGGATGGATAGAGAGAGAGAGAGAGAGAGAGAGAGATAAATTAGGTGATAGAGATAGATATAGATGATAGAGAGAGAGAGAGAGAGAGAGATACATATATATATATATATATATATATATATATATATATATATATATATATATATATTCAATAACACAGTCCTCGATCTCCGGGAGAAATATAAACCAGCTGTTTATTGTTAAAAAGTTTAAAACAATAAAAACAACTATTTACAATATTAAAACAACTTAGCTTTCGCTGGTCCTCTGCCAGCGTCCTCAGAGTAAAGTTTTGGGGTGGAAATTACTTTTATAAACCTTGCTAGCCTAACTGCTTACTCATTGACCGTGTGATAGGGCCATCCGTCCTGGCTGACCGTAATTGCCTTAATTGTCCCGCCTCCTCTTTTTTGCACTCCAGTTCTCCAACCTTCCTCCCTCCCATCCTTGTCAATCCCCTCCTTCCTGGCGTTGCCGCCGTTGGCTTGCTTTCCAGCTGCTCCCCCGTACTCGTTCTGGGCCTTACACCCAGATCCGGTGTCTTAGATGCCTTCCCATTGCCGCTCCCCTCCTTTCCATCCCGTTTGTCTGCCCGTTGTTCCTGTCTTCCACTATCTATCCCTATTAGTGCTATTTCCTCCGATTTCCTTCCGCGCTTGGATGTGCGTGCGCACAGCCGTATCCCGTCCCTCTGCCTCGTCTGCCTACGATCAGCTGGGCTATCTGCCGGCTCACTCCTGAATTCACCTCCTCTCATCCTTGCAGATCCTATCCTTCCTAATGTTGCTGCCGTTGGTGCGTTAGCCAGCTGCCTCACCTTCCCCCCCTCCTTCTTATCCCTTTGAACCATCCGCTGTACCTGCCTTCCATTATCTATCCCTCTGGGTCCTATTCCTTCCAATCTTTCTGCATGCCTGGGTGTGCGCATGCACAGCCGCATCCTATCCTTCTGCCTCATCTGCCTAAGCTCGGCTGAGCCACCTGCTGCCTCACCCTCAGTTCCACCCTCTCCCTTCCTTACCGATCTTATCCTTCCTGATGTCATCGCTCCTGATGCGCCTTCCACCCCCACCCCCACACGCGTTTTGGGTCGCGCGGCTAGGTCTGGCATCCTCACTGCCCCCCCATTGGCCATTCCGGGCCGCACGTCCAGATATGCTTTTAATGTCTGATATGCCGGGGGCAATTCTACGTGTCGATTAATCGAGCCCGCATCTGAGAACCAGGCCTCCTTCAGTAGGCGCCCTCCTTTGGAGGCATCCTGGGCGATGGCTTTTGCCCCCATGAAGTCAAATGAGTGTCCATTATTCACCATATGCGTCCATATTTGGGAATACTGCTCCTGCCTTTTGACGGCCAATTTGTGTTCATGTACCCTGGTTTTTATCCGTTTGGCCGTCTCTCCCGTGTAATTACACTGGCAATCCTTGCAGTGCACCCTATAGACCACCGATGATTTTTTCCTCCTCTGGCAGTGATAGATAGATAGATAGAATAGATAGATAGATAGATTAGATAGATAGCTAGATAGATAGATAGATAGATAGATAGATAGATAGATAGATAATAGATAGATAGATAGGATAGATAGATAGATAGATAGATAGAATAGATAGATAGATAGATAGATAGATAGATAGATAGATAGATAGATAGAAGATAATAGATAGATAGATAGTAGATAGATAGATAGATAGATAGATAGATAGATGATAGATAGATAGATAGATAGATAGATAGATAGATAGATAGATAGATAGATAGATAGATAGATAGATAGATAGATAGATAGATAGATAGGCAGATAGGCAGATAGGCAGATAGACAGAGAGATAGGCAGATAGAGGGATAGACAGCTAGAGAGATAAGCAGATAGGCAGACAGACTGACAGACAGATAGATAGGCAGATAGGCATATAGACAGATAGAGAGGCAGGCAGACAGACAGACAGCTAGAGAGATAGATAGGCAGACAGATAGATAGAGAGATAGACAGACAGACAGATAGATAGGCAAATAGGCAGAGAGAGAGAGGGGCAGATAGGCAGACAGACAGACAGATAGATAGGCAGGCAGGCAGGCAGATGGACAGACACTCAAGAGAGAGAGATAAATAAACAAGACATATAGATGATAGAGAGATAGACATTCAACAGAGAGATAAACAATATAGATAGAGATATAGAGATATAAATAGACACTCAACAGAGATATAAACAAATAGAGATAGAGATAAACAAACAATATTATCTATCTATAGATAGATGAAAGAGATATAGAGAGATACTCAATAGAGATAAACAAACAATAGATAAAGATATAGACACTCAATAAAGAGATAAATAGACAAAGAATAGACAGACAGACAGACAGACAGACAGACAGATAGATAGATAGGCAGATAGACAGATAGACAGAGAGATAGGCAGATAGAGAGATAAGCAGATAGGCAGACAGACTGACAGACAGATAGGCATATAGACAGACAGAGAGGCAGGCAGACAGACAGACAGCTAGAGAGATAGATAGACAGACAGACAGACAGATAGATAGGCAAATAGGCAGAGAGAGAGAGAGGCAGTTAGGCAGACAGACAGACAGATAGATAGGCAGGCAGGCAGGCAGATGGACAGACACTCAACAGAGAGAGATAAATAAACAAGACATATAGATGATAGAGAGATAGACATTCAACAGAGAGAGATAAACAATATAGATAGAGATATATATAAATAGATAGACACTCAACAGAGATATAAACAAATAGAAATAGAGATAAACAAACAATATTATCTATCTATAGATGAAAGAGATATAGAGAGATACTCAATAGAGATAAACAAACAATAGATAAAGATATAGACACTCAATAAAGAGATAAATAGACAAAGAATAGACAGACAGAGACAGACAGGACAGACAGACAGATAACTTGAGTGGATAGATAGATAGATAGATAGATAGATAGATAGATAGATAGATAGATAGATAGATAGATAGATAGATAGATAGATAGATAGATAGAGAGATAGAGAGATAGAGAGATAGAGAGATACATAGGCAAATAGGCAAATAGGCAGAGAGAGAGATAGGCAGGCAGGCAGGCAGACACTCAACACACACAGAGAAACAGACAAACAATACAGGATAGGATAGAGTAGAGTAGGGTAGGGTAGAGTTGAGTTGAACAGAACAGAACAGAACTTCTTTCTCCTTCCTTGAAAGTCTCTGCCAGACGGGAGGGGGGCGGCTTGGCTGAAGCCCCAGGGCTGAGGGGAACTTCCAGAAAGGGGGAAGGAGGAAGTGTGCAGGGTTGTGCATTTCTCTCTCTCTCGCTCTCTCTCTCTCTCTCTCTATCTCTATCTTTTTGTGTGTGTGTGTGTGAGAGAGAGAGAGAGAGAAATGCATTCTTGGACAGGCTGGGGGGATTCCAAGCCGGCTTTTATTCCCCCCCCTCCCCAAAATTAAACCTGGATATGCTACCGATTCTCTCCAGAGACCCTTATTCTTAGCAGAATAAGTTCTCTGGACACCCCCCCCCCTAGAGCCCCTCCTGACATTCCGAGGCGGTCTTTTCCCAATGGGGAAACAAAGTCCCAACCCTGCCTTGCCCTCTCCAGGTGAAGGGCGGAGCGGTGTCTGGGAGCGGTACACCCAGTGGCCCTTTTCCTGGATTTCTGATATTGGAGAGAGGGACAATCTTGAAGGGGGGGGGGAGGTTCAGGAAGAAGCATGCATTGTCCCCCCCCCCAGCACACCTCACAGAGACAGCTGTCAGTCGCAACCTGCTCCGGAAGTTTCTTCCCTCTCTTGCAGGGCACCCAGAAGCATCAGCAAGAGGCACGAGACCAGCATGGCCCGGACAGAGGACGTCATGGAGATTCCAGCGCTCGGCCGCCCCTTCCAGCTAGGGATGCTGTACGACTGCCGCCGGGATGCCCTGATCCCAGGTAGGAGCTGGAGGAGGAGGAGGTGGATGGGCATCCCTGGTGGGAAACTCTGGAGGGAGGTAGACGGGCACTGCCATCCACGCACAATGCTCAGCCCAGGAACATTTCAGCACTTAGCTCCAGAATCAACATCAGAATCGACCTGGAAGGGACCTTGGAGGTCTTCGAATCCAACCCCCTGCTCAAGCAGGAGACCCTATACCTTTTCAGACAAGTGGCTGTCCAGTCTCCTCTTAAAAGCCACCAGTGACGGAGCACCCACAACGTCTGGTGGCAAGCAGTTCCGCTGGTTAATTGTCCTCGCTGTCAGGAAGTTTCTCTTTTAATTCCAGGTTGCTTCTCTCCTGGGTCAATTTCCAGCCATTGTTTCTTGTCTTGCCTTCTGGTGCTTTGGAGAATAGATTGACCCCCCCCTCTTCTTTGGGGGTAGCCCTCCAAATATTGAAGCACTGCTATCCTGTTCCCCCCCCCCAAGCCCTTCTTTTCTCTAGATTAGCCAAAACCAAATCCCGCAACCCTTCTTCATCTGTTTTAGTCTCCCGGCCTTTAATCATCTTAGTTGCTCTTCTCTGCCATTTTTCCAAAGTCTCAACATCTTTTTTTGTGATGCGGTAACCAAAACTGGATGCAGGATTCCAGCTGTGGCCTTACTAAGGCTTTACAAACCGGTACTACTAACGTCACATGATTTTGATCCTATGCCTCTGTTTGTACAACCGAGGATCGTTTTAGCTTTTTTGGCTGCTGCCGCACGCGGCCGGCTCCCGTTTAAGGGATCGTCCACTAGGACTCCAAGGTCCCTCTCCCAGTTTTGCCCAGGACACATGGCCTGCCGATACAGGTTAGCTGGGTGGGACCTTCGGTCTGGAATGCATATCCAGCCCTTGGCCCAGCGGGTAAAAAGGCCGGGAACTGACTACCAAACATGGGGTGGATTTCCTCCCCCAAAGCATTTGAGAAATGGCTGTGAAAGTGATTTGGGGGGGAAAAAAAAAAAAAGGGAGGCGAGATCCCAACCGGGGTGGTGAATTGAGGGATTGGAATTCTCAAGTTGGGGTTGCAGGTGCCCCGGGACCCCTGAAGCAAAGCATGGTTCCTCCAGGGAGTGGGAGATCTGCCTTGGGATCAGTAGGCACACAGCAATTCCCATGCCTCTCTACTCAGTCGAAAGCCTTCGGGGTTTGCGGTATTTTGTAAGCTGGGAAGGAGGATTCTCTGGTGGTGGCCGGACAGAGCAAATGAGGGAACCCTCCAGGGGAAATGATGACTCCGTTGTCCCACCTCTCTGGAGCTCCTCTATCCAGCTGCAGGTGTTCTGCAAGACAGTGTTCAATTCAGGCCCCTGTTTTCATCTCTCCCGTGCAGGTGTCACCCTTTGGGACTACAGCTCTCTGCAGAAGGACCTGACCATCAGGCCTCAGCCCAATACAGATTTGGAAATCATTGCGTCCGACACCATTGATAACAAGGCCTCCGCTCTGGACATCTCAGCAAACCTCAAGGCCAGTTTCCTGGGGAAGCTGGTTGAAGTGGGAGGTTCGGCCAAGTATCTTCAGGACACGAAGACGTCCAAGCAACAGGCCAGAGTCACCGTTCAGTACAAAACCACCACCAGGTACGAGCAGCTGACCATGAGCCATCTAGGAATCCAGAATGTCTCCTACCCAGCAGTCTTTGAGCAGGGCACGGCCACCCACGTGGTCACTGCCATCCTCTACGGAGCCCAGGCGTTCTTCGTCTTTGACCGAGACGCTTCTTCAGGGGAGACAATAAAAGATATTCAAGGAAGTCTCCAGGCTACACTGACAAAGGAAATATCTATCGGAGGAGAAGCAGAGGTCAAACACAACGAGGAGGAGAAAGAGAACGCTCTGAAGTTCAGGTGCAAGTTCCACGGAGACTTTTCTCTGGAGAGAAATCCGGTCACTTTCCAAGATGCCATCAAAGTTTACAAAACTCTACCAAAAATGCTAGGGAACGATGGGGAGAAGGCTGTGCCTATGAAGATCTGGCTCTACCCACTGACCAAACTGGACAGCGGAGCAGCTAAGATGGTCCGTGAGATCAGTCCAGCGTTGACCTTTGAAACTCAAAAAATCATGCAGGACCTCAGTGAAACTGAGATGCAAAGCAATGATCTAGCCAACAATCCCATTGCTGAGGCCTTCCCTGAGATCAAGAAGAAGATTGAACAGTTCAAGGATCTGTGCAACCAACACAGGGAGACTTTCCAGAAAGACCTGGCCAGAGTGTTGCCTTCCATCCGGGGTGGAGGGCAGGAGGAAGGGACCCTGCTGGACATCTTGACGTCCGCCAAGCAGTCGCCCTTCAACAGCCAAAGACTCCATGAATTTCTGGCCGCCAAGGAAAGTGAAATTAACATTGTCAGATCTTATCTGACTATTCTAAGTGAAATACAAGTTATCTCATCCAAGAACAAGCTGGCCGAGATAGTTCTTCACCCCCAGAATGTATACGTCGTCTCCTTTGCATTGACTTCTTTACACGAAGAGGAGTCGTTTCTGTTGAGCTTACAGGACTGGCTTCAGGAGCACTTCTTGCCAGGATCAGCGAAGTCCACAAGGTCCACTGCTGGGGTGAAGAACGGCATGGAATGGTTTGAGGACCAGGAGAAGACCCACAAGGCTCGCCAAGCTGCCAAGTCCATTCAGCGCTTTTGGAGTATCAATCATTCAAATGAGAAGGTCCGCTTTGTTGTGGCCTCACTCCCAGATGTGGACATACCAGGAGCCTCCATATACCTTTATGAAGACGGAGAGTTGGTCAGCAAGAACTTTGAGTTGCCCTCAGTACCTCTCCCTTTCCTGATTACTGAAGTGAGTCACGACAGCATTCAGCTGATGTTTCAGCCCGCTGAACATGGGAGGGCTGCAATCTCCAGCTATCTGGTAGAGTACAAGATTACAGGAGAAGAAAACTGGAAGACCGTGAGGACAGAGGACGCCGGGGAGACGTTCCTTCTGAAAGATCTGCCTCCAAACACAGAGTACCAGCTCCGGTATGCTTGCTGTTGCAAGCCAGGCCGTACTAAATTTAGTGACCTGAGCCCACCCATTAAGACCCTTCCCATCAGCCCTCCTGAGAAATTAAGGAAGGTAACTGCAGCATCTTCTGTCATCACTGTCACCTGGATGAGTCCCTGCATTGTTGCCTCAGGAGTTGTGGTCAAGGAGTACAAGGTGGAGTACAGAACGGTGGAGGTTGAAGGTGGAAATGACCAATGGAGTGAAGAAAGGACCTGGAGAAAAACAGAGTTTTACCCCATCGAAGGTCTGAAGTCCCAGACGGTGTATAGAGTACGGGTGTCCGCCGTATGTGATAATGGAGTGCTCAGTGTCTCCAGTGAGGAGGTGGAGGTCTCCACATCACTGGAGGAAGAAGACGCAGAAAACATAGCCCACCAGTTCCTTGAGGAAAGCTCCCTGGTGGAGGACAGACAGCCTTTAGTGTTCAAACTTCCTCTGGAGGAAGTCCCCTCAGATCCTTCCGTACCCTGTTCCACGTACCAGCTTGGAGAGGAGAACAAGGAAGTGCCCAACAAAGCGATCCTGGTAATGGGTGCAACACAGTCTGGGAAAGCCGCTCTGATCAACGGGATGATCAATTATATCCTGGGTGTCCAATGGGAACATCATTTCCGATTCAGACTGATTGATGAAACCACTTGGAGAAGGAAAGCCGGAAGGAACATATTTGAATGCAAAGCGTGCGTGGTACACCATCAGAAGGGTTTCCGAATTCCCTATTCTCTTACAATACTTGTCCCAACACATGTAGAGCAGAAGATGGTTGAGGAGGAGATCCGAGATAATTTGAATGTTGACTGTTTCGATGCTATCTGTTTTGTGACCAAGACTGTCGTTGCCCCTTCAACGCGCGCCCAAAAATCTATATTTGATACCATGCTCTCCATGTTGGGAAAAGACCTAAAGGATAACCTCCCACCCCCAATCGCCTGTTCAGATGGGGGGACCCCACCCGTCCTGGTGGCCGTCAAGGAGGCTGACCTGCCGTGTGCTCGGGACGAGTCGGGAATCCCTCTGCCCTTCAGAATGATCTTTTCAAGTCTTTTTGCTAACCATCTTCAGGAAAGCGGCAGAAGCCATCGCAATGCTGAAATGTTCTGGAAATTGAGCACGGAGAGCATGAAGAATTTCTTTGACTCGTTAAACACGCCGGAAACGAAGATTATAACCTGGACTGTGGAGGTCCCGAAAGAACACCAGTAGGTGGAAGCTTCTCTTAGAAATCCTCCCCCTACCAAGATTGAGGAAGTCCAGCCAGTCTCTTCTGGAGGGGGGTGGGAAGAGAAAGAGAAGAGGAGGAGGACTAGGACCAGGACATGAGGAGGAGAGGGAGGAAGGTAGGGAGAAAAATAGCATGACATGTCCTGTAGTGTTGGGAATCTCTGCCTCCCCTTCCCGAATTCCAAGCTCTAAAGCTTCCTGAAATCTCAGTCACCAGAGAGACTCCCAGAATCCCTGCTTGTTCCCCCCGAAGAGAAGTACCCCCAGATCTTTTCCATCTTCTGCTCCAGAAAAGGAGGTGGCTCTATAAGGGGATCCTGTCCATACAATGACCACTTAAGCCAACTTGCTTTGTCAAGAAGACTTGGATGGGGGGGGGGAGGGAAGGAAAGGGGAGGGGAGGTGTCAGGTGCAGAGAATCAGGACTACGAGTTAAGTTCCAGTTAAGATGATTTATTGCTTATGCCCCTGCGCAAGAATCTCGTCAACAGAGCATCGAATTGACGCTAGATAAGCATCCACAGAATCCCAAAGGGAGTTGCTTAGAGCAGGGCTTTTCAACCTTTTCACCAGCTGTACCACTTTTAGGATATGGCAATATTCGAGTACCACCTAACCAGGTGTCAAAAACTTGATGACCAAAAAAACCCCACCTGTTCAAAGTTGCATTTGCACTGAAATGACTTAGGACCATTTTTCACACTTATGACCATTGCAGCATGCCCAGGGTCATGTGATTTATATTTGGATGCTTGGCAACTGATTCATATTTATGATGGTCACAGTGTCCCAGGGTCATGTGATCCCCTTCTGCAACCTTTTGACAAGTAAAGTCAATGGCAGGGCTGCTGGTGGCCAAGTGCTAAGGCGGGACTTCCCTCCCTCCCTCCTTCCTTCCCTGCCTCCCTCTTTCTCATTCCCATCTCCTTCTGAAGGAAGAATTTGAACCCCTCCCCCCATATTTTCTCTCTTCCATATATTCATCAAACAAGGAAAAGCCTCCAGAGACAGGAAAGACAAGCTGCTGAATGAACTAGCTTAAAAAGGCACATTCCCCTTTAAGAATTAGCTACTGGCTAGAAAGGAAAGTTAAGGAGCGCAGCCAGCACTTAAGGAAGAAAAAAAATGTAAATAAGTACTGGCTGCCAGCTAAGGCAGCCTCCCCAAATGGCTCCACAGGCAAAATCCATTCAGGAGAAAAATACTTCAAAATCCCTTGCAGCAAAACTTACAGCTAACAATAGCAGAGCAATAGAAGCTAACACAAGACATGAGCCATCAGCCAAATAGAAACTGCCAAACACTCTTTAAGAACACAAACCCCACATTGCACAAATCCCAGAAATTCAAAGTCACAAAAGCACATAAGAATCCTTCCACTCTCCATCTCCCTCCCTCCTTCTGTCTCACCTCCAGCTGATGCTATCTTTCTTCATTCCTCCTGGAGGGCAACCCCTCCCCTGCTGCATTTCTTGCCTATTTGTTGCTGCCAGCACAGCATGGCCGGCCTGCCGGGCTGCTTGATGATTTCTCCTCTCCTCTCTCCCCACCTTTCTCATGGGGGAGGGTGAGCAGAAGTGAGCCTGGGGCCTTTGCCTCGCCCCAGCCAAGCTCCAGAGAACTCACAGTAAGTCCTTGCTGTGCTGGCTCTTTCCCTCCCCCACTACACTTGGCTAGGCAGGGCTGTGTACCACCTGCCACTTGTTAATGTACAACAAGTGGTACGGGTACCACAGGTTGAAAAGCCCTGGCTTAGACCATTTGTGGGAATGATTCCAGGCTGATTCCTCTCTTGACTCTGCCCCCAGGCTTGGCCTCTTCTTCTCCTACAGGAGAGAAGGAAAGGGGGAGGAGAGGGGAGAGGGAGAGGAGGGAAGATGATGGCTGCTCCTCTCTTACAAAATGTTAAGTCAACCGAAGTCACCTATGGATGAGTTAGGCGGCTGTATAAATTTGATTGATAAACAAACAAATAAATAAATATAAAATCTTCTGTCATGTCTCGTATCCCTGATATGGAAAGAGCTGAATCACCTCTTCCTACTCGGTCTCTTCGTATATTCGGCCCTTCGTCATCCTGCAGGTGATGGAGAGAGCTTGTCCTGATCCTCTCGGTTGGTGCCTGAACCCTGTAAAGCAGGCGTGTCAAACTGCCGGCTCACGGGCCCGTTGCATCATATGGAGGCTGCGCCCACCCCAGCTCCGGCAACGCAAAAAAAGTTGCGATACATCGAGACACATCACGTGACGCGATGAGTTTGACACCCGTGCTGTAAGGCCAGCAGCTCCCTGGGGCGGGGATTGTTGGGGTTCTGGCCGTGAAAGCAGTGTACCAAGTTCAGCACCTGGATATCTCTTGCTGCCTCCCGCGAATGTCCAGCGTGGGAAAAATCAGGGAGTCCAGGCAGTTCAAATGAATATAAAGCTTTATTGCAAGCTTAAGATCTCTACAAGAATCTGACCTACTAACAGGCCAAGCAAATTGGCGGTAGATAAGAGTCAACGGAATTGAAAGTGGATCTCTTGTGCGAGTGAAGGGACTCGGGACTGATGACGTGCTTGACCTCTCCTTCGGGCTCAGGCTGGTCACCTCCTACAATGATCTTCTGATAGCCATTCTGGTATTTCAACTTCTCGACCCACTTCTCTCTGTGTCTACAGTCTAACATCACTTCCATCTTAATCTCTTTCTCCCCGTCTCCTAGAACTGGAGGTGGAGGTGATGTCTCTGTACATAGTTGTGTGTGTGGGAGGAACACAGTCATGCATTCCACTTAGTTTAGTTAGCAAAGAAAGACTCCTGGCCCATTATTTAACAAGAGTATACTTTACCAAAAACTAAAATGGTTACAGAAGTAGTGAAGCTGAATCTGCTGGTTTGCCGCACAAAAGATACAATTAACTTTCCCTTTCGCTCTGGCTATCCCCCGTGGTATAAAATCGGCTGAGTGGACCAACCTCACTGGTCTCCCCGACACCTCCCCTAAAAGACACAGCCTCTTTTATAAGCAAGGAGCAGATTTAATAGGAAGATCTGGGGTTGAAACAGAAATGCCTTCCCTCACGAGTTCACATATCAGCCACTGGAAGGTAGTGTACGGAGATAGCCTTGCAGAAAATACGTAGCAGCTGCTAGGAAAACATGAATTCAGCCCCAGAAAACAGGAAAGGGTGAGAAAGAAGCTCAAGGCTGCCCTGTCTTGATGCTCTTTGGTGAAGGTGAAATGTTTTCAAGATTCTGCTACGATAATCCGTATCAATAAAGTTGAGCTCTAATATTTCTTGCATTGGTGGCTTTCCGGCCTGGTCTACCTCAAAGGACTGATAGGTGGGAAGCGCAGAAGAGTGTGTTCTTCCAAAGGACATGGGTCCAGGCTGTAAAAGAATTATTGATACTTGGGGGGGGGGAATCTTCATGTGCCCTTGAAGAAATTCCTGTCATCTGAGAGAAAGAATTGGCTCAGTGAGACTCAGCCGTGAATCTCGGACAGGATCCGGTACCCACACTGGGACTACCTTTCCCTCAGACCTCTCTCTCTACCTTTTCCTCAGGCCCCTTTCTCTACTTCCTTCAGGCTTCTTTCTCTACCTCTTCCTTTGGCCTCTTTCTCTACTTTTCCCTCAGTCCTTTCTCTACTTTTCCCTCAGGCTTTTTTCTCTACCTTTCCCTCCAGCCTCTTTCTCTACTTTTCCCTCAGGCCTCTTTCTCTACCTTTCCCTCAGGCCTCTCTCTTTACCTTTTCCTCAGGCCTCTCTCTCTCTCTACCTTTTCCTCTAGCCTCTTTCTCTTTACCTTTCCCTCCGGCCTCTTTTCTACCTTTCCCTCCGGCCTCTCTCTCTACCTTTTCGTCAGGCCCCTTTCTCTACTTCCTTCAGGCTTCTTTCTCTACCTCTCCCTTCGGCCTCTTTCTCTACTTTTCCCTCAGGCTTTTTTCTCTACCTTTCCCTCCGGCTTTTTTCTCTACCTTTCCCTCCAGCCTCTTTCTCTACTTTTCCCTCAGGCCTCTTTCTCTACCTTTCCTTCAGGCCTCTTTCTCTACCTTTCCCTCAGGCCTCTCTCTTTACCTTTTCCTCAGGCCTCTCTCTCTCTACCTTTCCCTCCGGCCTCTCCCTCTTTACCTTCCCCTCCGGCCTCTTTTCTACCTTTCCCTCCGGCCTCTCTCTCTACCTTTTCCTCAGGCCTCTCTCTCTACCTTTCCCTCAAGCCTCTTTCTCTCAGGCCTCTCTCTCTACCTTTCCCTCAGGCTTTTGAAGAAGCACCTTTGGGACAACCATGACCTGGATGACTGAGAATCTCCATAGATGTGTAAGGAATATGGAGGTGGGAAAGTGTCAGAGCAGCTGATCACACTTGCTGCCACCATCAACATCCCTTCTACTTCATCGTCCTTTCCTGGTTATCCCTCTGGGCCCTCTGATTGGTCTGAGGGTAGGCGTCAACAGCTGGACCTTGGACTTAAGAGAGTCTCTCCAAGAGACGAGTGTTAACTCCTAAGATTTGCAGAGTCACATAATGCTCTCACACTGACTTCCAGGAGTGTCTGCAGGATACGGTCATATTTGAGGTGGTGCCACCATGGAGCAATTGAACCTCTCTCCATCTTGTAGGCTTCTCCAGTCTACTTCACCATGTATGGTCCAGCCTCTGCTTCCAGCCCTGATCATGGATTTCACACCAGGACAACGAGAAGGTCCAGGACTCCCCATTTTCTGAAGGACCTTCCATAGCTTGAGAAGCTCAACACAATCCAAGTGTTGGTCAGATGCTTGACTTGGTACGTGAAGCCGGTGTGAAGAAGCCTATGTCCACACAGGCAATCTGTCATTTCTATACAGAAGCAGAAGAGGACGCCTCTGGAGTTCACACTGAATATCCAGGCAACCACACAACAGGCAACCAGGCAGGGCTTCACAATCCCCTACCACCATGCCTGTCAGAATACCCAGCAGCAGAACATTGTCAAGAGGAAGGAGGGAATCACACAGCCCATGGTGTGGACCTTATTGGTACTGTGACGGAGAAGGTTCAGGGTCCCCAGGAAGAGTTCTGATTGACTGAGGGGACCCGAAGCTCTGATCTTACTGGATGGCGAGCAGAAAGTTGGTTCCTAAAATCTAGGCTGGTCTTCCTCAGGACTGGAATGCCCGTGTGTGCTTCCTGGCTGAGAGGTGGAAAAATGTGTAGAAAAACTGTTACTTTCGGGGTGAGAGAAATGTTCCACAAGCAGATACTCAGTTCCAAATGTGTCATTTGCAGGGTTGAAATGTGGCACGGTGAAAGTGTGATAGAACACAGAGGCGTCACATTGTTGTTTGCAGTTCTGTACATCTGCATTTATCATGTCTTCCGTGTAACAAGGAGCATCTCTGTTCTTCTGCACCAGGTCATCAATCATGGTCATCAGTTGGGCCACCTGAGCCTCCCGTTCTGCCCCTTCAGCCTTGTTGTTGAAAGCTCCCTAAGAGAGGGATCTACCTCGGATATTAATCCCTCGAGGGCTTTCCTTTCCAGGCCCACTTTGTGAGTGAACAAGATGATTGTGTAATTCTTGCCTTTAAGGCTGAACATCCATTTCATCTTCTGAGCCAGCTCCTTCTGCTCCTGGGTGAAACAAAAAGGACGAACGACCCATAGAATAACGTGGGGACCTGGGGAGCAAAAGTCGATGGACTTTATAATTGCTTTGGATTGCACTGAAAACCAGCCGTTGAAAACGCCAGGCGTATCGACGACCACAATCTTCCTGCCTGTCAGCCACGTCTCCTCTTTTTGGCAAGTATTGGTGACTAAATGCATGCCCGCCCTAGATTCAAAGACTTCGCTTCCCAAAATTGTGTTTCCTGTCGCACTTTTTCCAAAACACCTGCAGCTACCCAGAGGGCTTTTACAAGCGAAACATCTTTTCCCCTGAAGTGTTCCCTCATTTGTTTTGTCCAGCCATCGCCAGAGGAATGATGTTCCAGCTTTGCAAAATAGGGAATAGAAGAGGGAATAAGAAAGAAAGAAGAGGGAAAGAAAGGAGAGAATCAGAGAAAAGAGGGAATGAGAAAGAGAGAAGAGGGAGAGAAAGAGAACAAATCAGAGCAAAGAGGGAATGAGAAAGAAAAAGAGAAGAGAGAGAAGGAAAGACAAAGAATGAGAAAGGAGAATCAGAGAGAAAGAAGGGGGAATGAGAGAAAGAAGAGGGGGAAAGAATTAGAGAAAGAAGAGGGAATGAGAGAAAGAAAAAGAAGAAAGAAAGAATGAGAGAGAGAAAGAAGAGGGAATGAGAGAAAGAATGAGAAGAGGGAGAGAAAGAATGAGAAAGGAGAGAATCAGAGAGAAAGAGGAGAGGGAATGAGAGAAAGAAAAAGAGAGAAAGGGAGAGGAGAGAATCAGAGAGAAAGAAGAGAGGGAATGAGAGAAAGAGAGAGAGAGAGAGAGAGCAAATCGGCTTCACAAGAGCAGAGGGAGCCGGGCTGGCTGTGGCAGGCGAGGGAGGACCGAGAGTCAGAAGACGCAGCCGCCCTTCTGCTTGGAGAGAGAAGGGAGACGCGGCCTCTCTCCCGCCTGTTTCCCCTGGCTGGGCGGAGGCTCCCTCCGGGCCTTTCCCTCCATCACCTGATTTCCATGCAGCGCCGGCAGCCCCAGCACTTTCGCTTTCGCTCGGCTGCCACTGAGAGGCGCTCCGGGCGGGAGAGGGGAGGCCGCAGCCACGAAGCACCCAGGAGGGCGGGAGACGCGGCGGCGCTCGAGTCCTTCAGGAGGGCGGGCTCGTGCAGGGATTGGTTGCCGCGAGGACGAAGGGTTTTTCCCGCCTTTTTCTTCTGGGGGCTCCCGCCTACGCCGTTTCATTTTACCTCAGGGTGTGCCAAGTCTTTCCGACTGTCTTGTCTGCTCGTCTGCAATCTACCCTGTGATTGGTTGCCGCAAGTATAAAGGGGCCGTTTCCCTTGTTTCCCGCCTTTTTCTTGTGTGTGTTCTGTGTGCCGTTTCCTTTTACCTCAGGGTGTGCCTGTCTATCTGGCGTTCTTTCTTTCTGAATCAGGACAAACTAAGTTTGAATTATGTGTCCACCATACATATATCTATATATTTATATCTCTCTATCTATCCATCCATCCATCTATATCTATCTATATCTGTCTCCACCCACCCACCCATCCATATCTATCTATCTATCTATCTATCTATCTATCTATCTATCTATCTATCTATCTATCTATCTATCTATCTATCTATCTATCTATCTATCTATCTATCTATCTATCTATCTATCTATCTATCTATCTATCTATCTATCTATCTATCTAATCTATCTAATCTATCTATATCTGAGCAGGGGGTTGGACTAGATGACCTCCAAGATCCCTTCCAACTTTTTATTATTATTACTATTACTATTATTATCCATATAATAGAGCTGGAAGGGGCCTTGGGGGTCTTCTAGTCTAGCCCCCTGCTCAAGCAGGAGAACCTATACCATCTTGGACAAGCAACTATCCAATCTCGTCTTAAAAACCTCCAGTGATGGAGCACCCAAGATTTCTGAAGGCAAGCTGGTCCACTGGTTAATTGTCCTATGTATGTATATGTATACATGTATATTTATATGTATATGTGTGTATGTATGTATATATATATATCTTTGATGACTGCAAAAATACGAATATATATAAATATATATATATATTTATATATACAAATATATATAAATATATATAAAACATTCAAACTTACTATGTATGTATAGATGTAGATACGCGCGCACACACACACACACTTTATGTTAGTGTCTCCAACTTCATCTGGACAGCTGCTGCACAATTCCTGGACAAGTTTTTCAGTCCCTGAGAGTGGGGGAGGGGATCCAGTTATGGGCGACAGGTGGGGGAAGGGTCACAGATGGGGCAGGCCATAGGGAGGGGATAGGCTGGGGACCTTGGTGAAGACAAGCAGAACAGAAGACCCCCCTGATGGTAGAATCGGGGAATCTCAGCTGGAAGGGACCCTTGAGGCCATCTAGCCCGCAGATGGAGCCCCTGTGGCTCTGCAGAGTCTTTCAGAGGTCAGAGATGGCCACATGGGGACCATCTGAAGCCGCCCTGATAACTGAGTTGTGGATACTATATACCGTCACTCTATATACCAGTCATTGGGTGATGCTGCAGTCCTGGCCAGGTGATGGTGGGGGTCGCTATGAGCTGGCTCACCCCCACCTTGGCCCTTATCTCCAGGAAACACCTGGAGAGGGGATTCAGGGCCCACGAGGGTTGGCGATCCCAAAAGAGAGAGCTGTCCAGTTCCTGGGATCCTGGGTTTGGTTGGGCCTTGGAGCCCTCTGGGGTTGGGGTTCTCAAGCATCACAGGGTGGGGGGTCTACATGTCAATCATTTGCATCTCCACCCCCAGCTCTCGAGATTTTTTTTCATGGCTATGCTCCCCTCCTCCCCCTCTTGGAAGGAAACTGAGATGAGAAGGACCTGAGGGGGTTTTCAGAACCATCGCAGAACTTCTGAAGAACCCCTCCCTCACAGAATTTAGACTCGAAGACCTCCAGGGTCCCTTCCAGCTCTTTATTATATTATATTATTATTGTTTGCAGTTCCTCTCTTCACCAGGAGAGGGCGATGTTGGGTTGAGACTCTGCTTCCCCCATAGCAGAAAAGGCTGCTCTGGTTTTGGGGACTCTTGGGGGATGGGGTGGAGAGGGGGTATTCAGAGATCTTATTTCTTACCCCTGAAAACAAGGGTCCCTGGTGAGGATCAGTAGAATCTCCAAGTTTTCTTTTGGGAAGGGGGATAAAAGCCCGCTTGGAATCCCCCCAAAGCCTGACTAACCGCTTTATAAAGCCTTAGTAAGGCCACGCCCTGGACTCCTGCATCCAGTTTTGGTCCCCATATTACAAAAAAGATGCTGAGACTTTGGGGAAAAAGTGCAAAGAAGAGCAACTAAGATGATTAAAGGCCTGGAGACAAAAACATACGAAGAACCGTTGCAGGACTTGGGTTTGGATACTCTAGAGAGAAAAGGATTTAAAGGGGGACATGATAGCAGTATTAACAGTATTTGGGTGGTTGCCAGAAAGAAGAGGGGGTCAACTGAGCAACAGAAGGCAGGACAAGAAACAACGGATGGAAACTAACCAAGGAGAGAAGCAACCTGGAATTAAGGAGATGCTTCCTAACAGTGAGGACAATTAACCAGTGGAACAGCTTGCCTCCAGAAATCGTGGGCGCTCCATCACTTTTTAAGAAGAGACTGTCTATGAAGGTTCTCAGTCATCCAGGTATGATTGTCCCAAAGGTGTCCCCCCCCTCCTTTCAGGAGGCAACTGGACTGTTGAAGGAAAAGTCTTCATCCTGGTTCATCCAAGCCGGGGATAAATAAACAACATGGCGACTGCTTTAGAGAGAAGGTTGCAGTTTATTGAAGAGCCAGACAGAAAGATGGTTCTGGCAGCAGAGAGGAGACAAAAAAGGACTGAGCACATGTGGGGAGTAGGTTTTTATACCCTCTGAAAGCCCCTTTGTTTGGAATAGTTTCCTGTTCCTGTGGCATGAACTTTGAGGCTGTTTCCTGTGTCACGTATTCTGACCTGAGTTTAGGTGGTGACTCTCCGGTATTCTTGATGGTGATGGGTTAGTCCTATTATGTCCCATCTGAGGTGGGGTATGCAGATTTTAGGTCTTTGTCTTCTTGATCTCCTAGCTGGGGCCTTTCTGAGGGTTTTCATCTGCATTTGTACAGAGCTGGCGTCTCCTTGGGACAGAGAGATTTGGGGGCAGGGTTGGCTTCTGCTTTTAAAATCCTTTTGAGGAAATATATTTTTCTGCCCTTTTAATATTTCCTTCTCTGGGTGGGCTGACGTCCCTCAGGACTTTCTTCTGTTTCTTTTGAAACTCAAAGATGACTGTGGACCTCCATAGACACTTAGCTCTGCACTTTGGGATGAACGCCAGTGGTGGGATTCAGCCGGTTCGCACCCCTTCGGCAGAACCGGTAGCTAATTTTTTTGTTGCCCAGGCCTAGAATGGATTTCCGGAAGCGGCATCCACCCAGAGAACCGGTTGTTCTCATGTTTGAATCCCACCACTGATAAACACCCTTCGAAGGGTGAGAGAGTACGGATGAATTTCCAGAAATGATTGCAGACCACAAGGGCAGAAAACATCCTGCAGCCAAGAAGGCTCCACAAACATTTGCACTACTCAGGTGACCCTAGTTTCAACGACTCCCCAAAGGAAGGCAAACGGCCAGCTGTCTGCAAGGAGTATAAATCCTTCCACTCCGCACCGTCCAGTCAGAGCTGAAGAAGCTTCTTGGATGAGAAGCGAAATGTCTTCAAAAGAAACACAAGAAAATCCAGTTGACTCCTGGGAAAAAGAAAAAAAGCACGTTTGGAATAAGAAGAGACTGGACAGTCACTTGACTGAAATGGTCTAGGGGGTCTCCTGCTTGAGTAGTGGATTGGACGAGAAGACCTCCAAGGTCCCTTCCAGCTTTATTCTGATTAAGAAGGAAGTCACACGTGGACACACACCTGCCCACTTCCTCCTTCCTCCCCTCGTGGAAGGAGCCCCTCAACCCTGGGGCTTCAGCCAAGCCCTCCCCTCTCTGCCCACGACAGATTTTCAGGGAAGGCGGAACAAGGTCAAGAGTTGTTTGTTTCCAGGTGCCAAGACCCTCCTATTCTCTCTCTCTTCCTCCCCCCCCCCCCCCCGCATAGAGGGCAAAGTCTAATTACTCTGGGAAGATCTTGGAATCTTGCTGGAAAAATTCCTGGGCAGTTGGGAGGGCAGATTGAGAGTCGTAATGGTATGGGGGCTTTGGAAGAAAGTGTCCCCTCCCTCCTCCCCCCTCCCCATTCCAGCTCTCCCCTTATTTGGCTGCCTGGACAGAATTAATAATAATAATAAAGTTGGAAGGGACCTTGGAGGTCATCTAATCCAACCCCCCGCTCAGGCAGGAAACCCTACACCATTTTGGACAAATGGCTGTCCAGTCTCTTCTTAAAAACTTCCAGTGCTGGAGCATTCACCGCTTCTGGAGGCAGGTTGTTCCACTGGTTAATTGTTCTAACTGTCAGGAAGTTTCTCCTTAGTTCTAGGTTGCTTCTCTCCTTGAATAGTTTCCATCCGTTGCTTCTTGTCCTGCAAATTCAGGCGCTTTGGAGAATAGCTTGACTCCCTCTTCTTTGGGGCAGCCCCTGAGATATTGGAAGGCTGCTATGATGTCCCCCTCATCCTTCTCTTCATTAAACTAGACATTCCCAATTCCAGCAACCGTTCCTTATGTTTTAGCCTCCAGTCCCCTGATCATCTTTGTTGCTCTTCTCTGCACTCTTTCTAGAGCCTCAACCTCTTTTTTACATCGTGGTGACCAAAACTGGATGCCGTATTCCAAGTGTGGCCTTACCAAGACATTGTAAAGTGGTATTAATACTTCACGTGATCTTGATTCTCTCCCTCTGCTAATGCAGCCTCAGCAGCCTTCCCGAAATGAGCAACCCCTCTCCCCAAATTATCTGGAATATCCCCCCTCCAACAACACGGGTGCATCGGTGTCACATCTGTTGGCAAGTCCCCTGCTTTTCTGTCCTGTGGAAATTGCCTTTCCTAACAGTGAGGGTGTCCTATCCACCCCTTAGCGTTTCCCAGAGAGGAAGGACCACATGCTCTTGTGTAAAAGCAGGAAGCAGCCCAGTCCAAGATCAACTCAATTTGCACTGGATACCCAGGAATAGCCCTGCCGTCGCCCCACTCCACTCCGCTGCCACAGCAAATGCCAACTCGGAGGTCTCGGCGCTTCTGGGGTCCTCATCTGGTTGGAGGACTCAGGAATCTCTGGTGGCAGGTGGACCTACTGCTCTCTTTTGCTGCTTCTCTGCGAGATCTCTCCGTCCTTTGAACCGGTGGCGGGGTTTATGATGGGAGTTTATGATGGGAACAGAGTTCAGAGATTGTATGATATTGCACCTCATAGCAGCTAAAAAAGCTAATGCGATCCTCGGTTGTATAAACCGAGGCACAGAATCGGAATCGGACAAAGGATTAGTACCGGTTTGTAAAGCCTTAGTAAGGCCACACCTGGAATAGGGCATCCAGTTTCGGCCACCCCATTACAAACAAGATTTTTCAGACTTTGGAAAAAGTGCAAAGAGCAACTAAGATGATTAAATGTCTGGAGACTAAAACATACGAAAAACGGTTGCAGGAATTGGGTTTGGCTTCTCCAGCGAAAAGAAGGATTAGGGGAGACATGATAGCAGTATTCCAGTATTTGAGGGGCTGCCACAAAGAGGGGGGTCAACTTATTTTCCAAAGCACCAGAAGGCAAGGCAAGAAACAACGGTTGGAAACTGATCAAAGAGAGAAGCAGCCTGGAATTGAAGAGAAACTTCCCAACAGTGAAGACAATTAACCAGTGGAGCAGCTTGCCTTCAGAAATCGTAGGCGCTCCATCACTTTTAAGAAGAAACTGGACAATCACGTGTCTGAGATGGTATAGGTTCTCCTGCTTGAGCAGGGGGCTGGACTAGAAGACCTTCCAGATTCTATTCTATTCTATTCTATTCTATTCTATTCTATTCTATTCTATTCTATTCTATTCTATTCTATTCTATTCTATTCTATTCTATT